>VZRX01020814.1:0-23249 GCA_013398075.1 Notiomystis cincta
GGTATCTAAAGTTGTTGCTAAATAGGCTTTCTTGCTAAAGACTTAGTATCTCTTCTGTTCATAACAGGTAGATAAATTTTATCTATAGTATGTACATTTGTTAATATATTTTCTAGTATTTTATGTAAACACTACAAGTAATATTAATGTATCCTTTTCTGATATTAGTAGGAAACTTAAATGAATATTTTCAATACATTTTCATATCAAGTTTGAACAAATTATACATTTCATTTAATCCACAACAATTTTTAAGTGAAAGCTATAACAGAGAATTGACTTTTTTCAAGCAGACCTGAAATATATATATTAAAAATAAATATGCAGTAACATACTACTGTTTTTAGAAATATATATATTAAAAGGCAAATCAATTAAAAAGCTGTGCTGCTACTTTGTGATTCCAGAGGGATTCAGGAGAGTCCAGCATGTGCTGTGATCTGACTAAGGCTACATAACCATCTATATTTAAACGCTGAAGTTTGAAAAACCCCACAAGATGACCCAACAAGCTGACCTTTCTCCTTTCCTTGTTCTGACTTCCTCCTATACCAATTCTGATGTCTGGCAGATATTTTGCTTTTTATTCCCTAAGCTCTGCCTCATTGCAGACTTCCACAAGTGTTTGCACAACATGGGGCACAGCTTCAGAGCAGCGGAAGTGATTATTTCCCAGCTGCTGCATTTGTCCATTCAGCTCTCTGCAGCTCAAGTAGAATGGCAAGTGAATGCCAAGGCCTTTGTGGGGGAAAGGAGGTGGTTTCAGAAGACAGAGTGAGATTTTCCCTGGGAAAAAGAGTAGCTGGAACAGAGCACACACAGGAGGCATGAATTGACAGACAGGCTAAACCCTCATTCCAGCAAAAGCTTTGCCTCTGGGCCTCTAGGTCTTGTGTGCACAACTTCACAAGGGAGAGGTTGGAATGTGTCTAAAACAAGACAGATTCTTAATTTTCTCAGAGTAACTTTATCAGCCCAGGAGCTGGAGCATTCCTCTGGAACTGAAGTGACTCAAACCACTAATGAACTGAATCTCAGCCTTAGTACACCTGAATCCCCCTTAGCATGTCCCTTGTGTAGGGGCATCCCTCGCTACATACAAAGGTTAACAGATCCCAATCAAGATCCTGAAAGATGCCCTTTTGACTTTTGTGCTCATTAGACAAGCTGATGAGTCATGACAAACCACTAGTTCCATCCTGCCACATGGAGAACACAAGTTATATCCTGCCTTAGAACACAGGCACAGGAGGTATTTGCTTCCTTTTCAACAGTCTTTCAGACTGTTGTGTAAGTCTTGTTTTGTTCATTGCCAGTGTGGTTGTAACAGGGTTTAGCATGGAAAGTTGCTGCTCACGGCAGTATCAGCTCACTCAGTGACATGATCCTTCAAAAGGAGCAGCAATTCCATTTGCACAAGTCACCTCTGATGCTGGCAGGAAAACAAGCTGCCAGAATTCCCTAATGGATTTGCAGTGCCCATGCCAAAAGCCTGGACCAAATCCTGGGCAGAGTGTTGAAGGGATGTAGGGAGAACTTGGGCAAAACATGGCACTCCCAGAAACGCAGCTTAGGAGTGCCTGGCCTTTGGGCTCGATCTCGTGCCTCAACATTTCCACCTCTCAATTGTCTTTCTTACTCCTCCTTCACACTGTCCCAAGTGAAACTGTAACATTGGTGAAAAAATGCAGGGAGCTCTCAGAAAGCATAGTGGATTCATATTCCATTAGAAATATCCTGCTCTTTTAGACAGATAATCACTCTTAGTTCAGGGTCAGGGCTCACCAGAGGTGGAGCAGGCTCTTGGCTTCACTTCTGCCCTGGGGATTTCTGCGGATCCGTTACTGTCACATGCAGGAAATAGCTGAGCCTGGTGCTCAGGAACACAAGCACTCACTGATTTCACTTGGGGATTTGAAGGGGAATTCTCTTTTTTCTCCTCAGATATTAATAACATTTCAGCACACAGCAAAATTATATAATAAGGTTGCAAATAGTAACTAAGGAAAGTGGGATCTTTAATCAAATGTTAATTTAACCTCTGTGTGTGTGCATACATATGTGGAGATACAGAGCAAAATCAAAAGAAAAAAAAAAACCAGCAAAAACTCCTTTCAAATAAAATGGTTAAAATTCCAACATCTACAGTCTGGCCCCAGTGAAACCACACATGAATATAACACAGCATATACATTATAATACAACATGAGGAATAAAACATAACCTTAAGTTCCTAGCAAAACTCTCTCCTGGCTCACACCTTCAGAGATCTAAATGTATTTTTCATTGAAGTTCTCTAAGAGACACAGCTAAGGAGCAGCACCATCAGGAGTCACAATCTGTATCTTTTATCAACTTAATACTCAGTAAGAGGTAGGAGAGACAAAGCTGCTGGATCTTTTCCTGAGACAGCCCACATAGCAATGGGAAACAAATTACTTTTTATCCCAAAGTTCCTTTTATCAAGTTAGTGACAAGTGGTCCACAGGAAACGACAATAAATTATGGGCAAACTGTTCAATTCTTGCTGTAAATAAACTACAATGCTTTACATGGAAAAGATTACTGAGTTTTTATAAACTCCCCAGATTTGGGGAGAAGTATCTCTATCAATCCACAGATCCCAAAACCACAAAGCTTTGAGTTTGAAGATGACAAGCAGCAGAATTCTTCATGTCAAAAGGATGATGTTTTTACTGCACTGAAACAGAAGGCTTTCTCTCAATCACACACCTTCCAGCTGAGTTTAAAAATACAGATCTTAATTTAAGCAAAAGTTCAGCATCAGATGGGAAAGCCCATCCTCCCTTGGAATTGTTTCCCTTGCAAGGTATTATCCCCAGCCACAGCAAATAAATGCTCAGCATTCATACAACAAGGTTCTCTAGAAAAGTCAGCACAGTGCCATAACTCTCACTCTTGTGTCCCTTTGCTAAGACCTAGGGTTGCTGTCCCTGAAAAAGATTTTAGAAAAGACTTATTAAAAATGTCTGGACTGACCAAGGAAACAAAATCAGTTGTGTTCAGCAGGTCATGCTGCTAGTTTGCATGTAAAGCTTCTTCTGTTTATCATTCATTAACATGAAAAGTACAGGCATGATCTTCAAATCCATTCAGAATTCAGTATCTGCTTCCCATAGAAAGCTTTGAATACTGCAGCCTCAATTCCTTACTAGACACAAACAATTAGTGATCAATTTACTTTGTATCATGCCCCTTGAACAGAGGGAAAAAAAAATAACTAAAATGAAAATCCTTTACATCAAAATAGTGCTGAAGTAAAATCCTAACCCAGTAAAAAGCTTCTCAGTAATTTCAGCACTGCCTGAATTCCACTCTGGTGGCTTACATCAGGTAAGCAGAAGCTGTCACTATAAGTGGGAATAAGAAATTCAGTATTTCAAGTATAGACCTGACACACCTACAAAGAACAGTTATAACCCTGAAGAAAATAATAATGAGTGATAATATAAATGTAACTGAAGCCATCCTAAAGTTATATTATTAAATAAGTATATGCATTAGAGAAAAGACAAAATTTACTAGTCTACCAAAATAATTGGACTGCATGACTATCATAGACATATTTTAATAAATTGTATTATTATCTGCAGAATAATTCCTCATCATCTAGGAAGAAGTTTCACAACAGTCATGTGACTCATTTTTACTGCATCTGGGAAATTCCTGTAACGCAATCTCCATGCCAGCAGAGTACAGAGGCTGGGCACAAAACAGTATATAAGCAGGAATCAACAATCCTCACACACAGCAGGAATCACCAGTCCTCTGGGACTCAAGCTCACAGAACTAGACCTAAACAACCCAGCAAAAAACTCCTGTCCAACCATGAACAGCAAACTCGTGGCTGTCCTGGCTCTTTTCCTGATCTTAGCAGCTGTGTGTCAAGGTAAGTAAAGCTTCCCCAAGTCCCCTTGGCTGTAGTTTTGTCCAGGCATCAACTGAGATGCTTGTCCTTGCAGATGGCTTTCTATTTGTCTCAGTAAATTAGTTTCTTTTGAGAGATTTTCAGCACTTCTGTTCAGACAGAAATCTACCATGTAGACCTTGGACTGAAGAGCTACTGACATCTTGTGGGAAATATTTTAAGGATGCAACTTGCATTTGCTTTGTTTCTATTTCTTGAAGTGTATGGGGCTAGAGACAGATTTTTGTTCTGAAGTGTTTTAATGTTTCTTTCGCTTCCCACACAAAGAACTGTTTATCATCTCATATTTGTTGCTTAGTGACCATGCCACCTCAAGCAAGTAATACAGAGTTGGAAAGGGAGAGCAAACAATATGAACACAGAAACATGAGCAAACCTCCAATTAATGAACAAATCTAAGTCTCTGTCTTCTGCAGAGTGGCCAGATTTTTTGATCCAGATATTAAAACAATGCAATTAATCATGCAGTCAGTATGGTTAGTAACCACAAAATATGTGGGTTCATTTTTAAAAGATTTGTTAATTTAGTTTGCAATGTACTTGGGCATCAGTTCCCCTGAAACCTAAGTAACCCTCCCTATAACATGAAGATTTAGGCAGCTGGGACAAATGCAGTGTTTTAACTGAGAATGTTGTTACAATAGAGCAGCTGTGCTTTATGGCTGATACACTGACCATAAGACCACTTGTCAAACCTTGATCTCTCTTTTCTGCTCACAGGCAGGACCCTGGCAAGGATGGGAACTGAGCTCCGGTGCCAATGCATAGCCACTCATTCCAGGTTCATTCCCCCGAAATCTATTCAAGATGTGAAGCTGACACAGAGCGGCCCCCACTGCAAGAATGTTGAAGTCATGTAAGTAGCTCTGCTAGAGGCTCCTTTCTCTTCCCCTGCACTGCTGCCACTGCTGGGGGGCTTTTAGGCTTCACAAATATCACACTCAGCATGCTGACCACATGCAGGTAGACTTGGTTTTTATTTCGAGGGGGGCTGTTTTTAGTGAAACTCCATGTTTTTCACCATCTCTCTGACCTTACATATTCCTGAACTGACCATTGTTTATCTGTCAGGGGACATATTAAATATTTCTAGTAGTAGAATGTGAATTTCATGGACTTGTCTATTCTTAGTGTACAAGGTAATGATGTAGTTTTCAATCTTGCATGCATTAGGCAGGCAGTCTCAAGGAGGAAAACTAGGTTCCAGCAAGCAGATTTAGGGAAATGAACCAACCTAATCGGGTCTGAACAGTACAAAGGCAAATGTTAAAATCCTTATTCTGCTCAAAACACCTTTTCACCACTGGAGGTTTCAATCGTTGTGTAAGAAAGCTTTACTAATGTAAACAAATCCAAAACAAGTATTCATATATACAGGAAAAGATTTTTTGGAATGTGTTACTGCTTTGAGAGCAGACACAGAGACTCACACAATACTGGATGGTTCTTGTCTCCTCATCTGTATAACACTTAAAGCAAAACAGCCAAGTCTAACCTAGAGTAGTTGGGATGAATTTATACTATCTGATCTAAAAATGCAAGATTATATTCTGTGAGTAAAACACATTCATGTGGTAGTTTCCTGACTTTTCTTTATTCCCTGTTTTGTAGAGCTACTCTGAAGGATGGCAGAGAGGTGTGCTTGGAGCCCACTGCTCCCTGGGTACAGCTGATTGTAAAGGCAATTTTGGCCAGGTAAGTCCCATTCCCTCTCTATCTGGACAGTTGAGTGGCAAACCTCTCAGAAAAAGCCAGTTTGCAGGATTCCATAGTGATACTTCTCATTCTTTCTTAATCAGATTTAAAGAACAGGGAAGCTTCCTGCTTAATTATAGAACCAGTCTTAATTTTTCTGCCTGTGCTGCAGGGTCCTTGCCCAAGCTGGTGTGTCAGTACTAAACCTCTTAGTACCATCAGGGAAACGCAGAAGTGACTGTCTCCCTTTGAAAAACAAGGCTTTAAAAAAGTCATCTTCTCTTTACTCAGTTGCTATTTTTGAGCTAATGAGGTTCTTGCAGTGAGTAACTGCAGAAACTCATGCTGCAGAGGTTTCACAGCTGGACACCAAACAGGCACACACTGGGATTTCAGTAACTGCTTTTGAAACATCAACTTTATTCTCCCTGTGCTTCAAGATAGCACAAAGAATTGGAAAGAGACCCTCATCCTAAATTGTTTGTGCAATGCTAAGCAGTGATAACTGTCTTGACCCTTCTTTTAAATTATCGTCTTCCCTCATCTCTTAACAGGGCTCAGCAGAATTCTGACTCTCCTCTCTAAGAAACACCAAGACAGAAAAAATCTAGGAACTGCTTCTGCTCCTCTCTCAAGGGAAATGTTTGGGAAAAGCATCATTCAAGCAGTGCACCATCTTTCACATCCTGCATCAGTGTTATGATGTTAATTATGGATGGTTTTATTTATTTATCTATTTATTTAACTGTGTCTTTTACAATGTTGTCCATGGGACACGCTGCCCATGACACTGAAGGAAAAGTGGTTTGCTGAAGGAAATTGAGAACCCTTGGCAGCCAGTTTAGCCAAACATATGCAGTGAGGTGCAATGCACCTGCAGCACAGATATTTACACTAAGTCTAATAATTTTGCTATTTCACCAGCAAAAGCTGATGAATCCTCCTGCTCCCCTGGAGTGCACCAGTATGTTGTGTTAACAACAGCTTCCTGAACTACGGTCAGCCTGTGGCCAGACTGTGAACTGTAACGTCTAACTTGAAAAACCTAACCTATAGAATGTGTAAGACTGTATTTGGTATTTATGTATTGTGATTTCCATGGTATTTATAAATGTATTTATTGAGGAGTTTCTATGCAAGAAAGAAGATAATTATAATTTATTTAATTTCTACTGGGTTTTTAATTCCTGCTATTCATTTCTGAAGAAATATTCACAATCTCATTACTCTGTATTTGATTGTATGTCTAATCAGCTACTCCATCAGCTAATGGAAAAAACTGCATTTTACATAGAGTTTGATTGTGAGAGTGTAATTATTTCTATAAATGTATTATTAAAATTTTTATATAAAAAAATTCACTTGTTAACTGTTTGATCTTTTAAATTTTCATTTGCTTTATTTGAAAATTCTGCTTTATTTTTGCCAGCCTGATTTCTGGAACTGAAACGAAAATTTTTAGGTCTGTGGTACCATAACTCCCACTGTTAATGGTAACCTGGCACTCCTGACTACACTAACAGACTTGTAGGGTGGGGTAAACGGCCCATTGTCCTCTCCTCAGGCTTTTCCCAATCCATGGGAACTGGTGGGCTCTAGGGCAAGGCCCCTTCTTTAATTCTCTTGCAGGTAAAAGTTTTACTCCCAGATGCCTAAACACTTCTAAGTGTCCACTTCAGCCACACATTTGTAAATCTTTACTACAAGAAAAGGCCACTATTTGACCATTGAAATGGGAATTTGTGACCTTTACTTTGGGTACCCAAAGAGCAAGCACTTGTCCTTGTGTAACAACTGCTTCCTATTCTGATCCCTGAAATGCAGTGTGCTGAACACATGATGCCTGACTCTCTTAAAAATCTTCCAGAAGGAAACAGGAAACAAGAGAGAAAAGGCATAAGTTTAAAGTCTATTGCTTTTAACTAGAGTAAAACTGTTTATTTGAAGGATATACACTTTTATTTCACTTTTATCTACAATCTAGATAGTAATAAAACAGCAGAAGGATTTTTGCTGGGGAACTTTGTGATCATAAAATAAGACATCTGCCTCTGGCTTGCTTCTTCTTGAAGACCTTTCTTAGTAAGATTGATGCCGGTCCTCTCCTTCACCATTGTTATTTTAGCATCAGCCAGAAGGGCTCTGCCACTTTAACTCTAAACAATGTGTCTGTGGCCCTCCAGCTATCAGGCCATGCAGAAACTATGGGGGAGAATTGCACCCTTTGGAAACATGCAGACCATGTAGTCAGTGTCTGCGTGCGTGGGTACATGTGCACATCTGTGTAACATAGAAGGCCAGCGGGTGATTAAGGGTAAGGACATTTGCACCACAGTAAAAGGATGGAGCCTGAGATTTCACTGTACCTAACTACATGTTCTTGTCCATCTCCTCCTTTTCCCAATCTCATGAAAGTTTCTGCTTCCCTTGGTCACTTCATTTAGCATCTAAACTGTCTTTCTACAAGACTGTCAGACAACCATTCCACTTTACAGCTGCCATGTGCATTCATCACCTTCCTTTCACTTCAGTGCCCTCCACATAATGAAACGCAGCAGAGCTGTTTACATTTTTTTTTCTTTTTTTTTTTTTTGAGAGAGAGAGAATTTTCCCTCCATAAAGACTGTTAAGAAATGCTAACAATCGATACCTAGGGAAACCAACAGAAGTGGCTAAACAGAAGTGGCTAAGCCCAGAGGGCATCGGAAAGGGGCCGAGATACCACGAGAGTTGGGGCTGGTAAGAGCCGGGACAGGGGCAGCTGTGGTCTCTCTTTCACTCGGTTTCAGAGAAAGACGTGCGCAGCTGCCGCCGGGGGAAGGGAACTCGCTGTTGCCACTGCGGTCCAGACCAGCCTGTTTCTCCTGCTGCGGCTGCTGAGGTTGGTGCCCTGTTAATACCTCACTGAGAGAGGAACTCTTTTCACCTTGGGACCACGAGATCCTGAACCCACCTCTCCCAGCTCTGATTGGCTCGTGCCACCGCCGCCTCGGCCCCCACTGCTTCTTCAGCACTGCTCCGAGNTCTTCAGCACTGCTCCGAGTTTCTGCTTGCACCAGCCCCCCCTTACCCCTACCCTGCCTGCTGAGGCGTCCAGGATTTCCAGCTACAGCCGTGGAGCTTCCAGCGCATCTCATCCATCACCCCAGGATTGCTGTGGGTCAAGCTGCCATTGGCTTGTGCTCCCTGAGCTGCCCCACAGCGCCCCCTGCAGCTGCGGGGGAACCATCGCACCTGCCCTGCCCAGCGGGAGCCACAGCGCCCCTGCCGGCCGGGACCGGAACTGCACCGAGGGGGAGAGTGCCCACAGCCCAGAGAAGGCTCTCAGTGGGTTCTGGTTCTGTTCTGTTGTTACTGTTACAGTTGTTGCTTGTTTTGCCTCATATAAATACTTAGTAAAGCTCTGTTATTCCTATTCCCTATCTTTGCCTGAGAGCCCCTTAATTTCAAAATACTAGTAATTCAGAGGGAAGGGGTTTACATTTTCCATCCCTAGAGAGGCTGCTTGCACACACCTGTCTCAAACCGTGACAACGTCCTTTCTTTCGTGTACTATTCTCTTGGCCCCTTACTTTCCCTTCCTTCTAAACCATTTTTATTTCCTTCTTTCACCAACAAGTCCATTTGGGGGGCAAGAGAAGTGGCAACTACCAACCGACCAAGCAATGACCTCCTGCCATTTCCTTATCCTCAAACTCCCCTTTACATGCCTGCATGCTGGAGTTCTGCTCTTGTATGGAGGACTGCAATTTGTCCCGTCCAGTTTCTGTGGTTACTCTTCTTGTAATAATGATAACATATTTTTCTCTAATGTATAAACACTGTGAACTACAGAGGAAGTCATGGAAAGAAATACTGGAAAGTCCCTGAAAAACACTTCTAATTCTTCCTTAGAAGAACAGAGTATGCAAACATGAGTTTCTCAGCCTCAGCTTCTCTGTCTGTGCTGAATACTGGCTGACATAAACATAATAGTGCCTAACATAAACATCCTGGTTTAGTGTTAGGTGACAAAGCATGATCCATGCTTTACTTGCTTTTAATTATGGACGGCTTCCCATTCTAAAATGATCACATTTTTTTATGTTCTTATCACATAACATGGGAAAATCCCTTTTACCCCAGGAAAACTACACATAGGATGGACTTTATGTGGCAGATTTGTTTCAAGCATTTATTCTTGTTTATAACAAAGTATCACGAGAAACTCTACAGGAAATGGATCGTTTGGAAATTACATAGACTGCCATGGAAACTTTGGGGTCAGAAAATGAGCATTTTGTTTCTGTGTGCACAAGTGAAACAAGCATTTTGCCACCTATATAAATATGCTTGAGATCTCTGCTGCAGAAAACTGTCGTGAAAATTGTCTTTAATATTATCTGCAGTTAAATTATTTCCAGTAACAACCATTGGTGTCAGTCAGTGCAAAAACTGCTTCACAATTCCTGTGGAATTCTGGAGAGGGAGATTGTGTGGAAGAATCTGGAAGGTTATAGGTATAACTAGGCTCACTGATACTCTTTCTTCTGCCCTTTCATGAAACAGACAGCAGTGTGACATCTCTACAACTTTGCATCATTAACAAATATAATCTGTTTTAACATGAATCAACCTCTGATAGGTCCAATTACCTTATTCCATGAAAGTTCAAATTCACAAGGTGCGATCGGTATTTTTTTGAAAGAAAAGGATTGCACTAGGTTTCCCAGATCCCATCTCCATCAACTCAGCCAAGGACACTAGCAGAAGTGTGAAGTAAGACTGCACCACCCAAAGTGCACATTGACAACTCCAGTATCAGTCTGTTGATTTCTCCTATTCCTTACTAGAGGACATGTGAACTGGGGAAAAACTAATCTTTTTATCTTTTGCAGAAAACATTTTCCTGCACAGACACCCTATAAAAAGCTGTGGAAATAAGAAGTCATTAGGCAAGTGGCTTGAGAGCATATTTGGAACCAGTTAATCAACTTACCTCCAAATGAGCCTTCAGTTTTTGAGGAGAGTTAAGCAGCTTTTCTGACTCACCTAAATACAAAATGACAGAATTCCAAAAATAATTTTTAAGCAATGAAGTAACATTCACACTGCACTCCTAAGATCCATGATATCTAGCTTTTTCCTTGAAATATTTTTTCCAGAATGATGGAAGCTTCATAGCTCATAAGAGAAGCAAATGAATAAGTCCACCCTCTTAGCCTGATTCTTTTATTAAAAACATTTATTATATGTTTGCACAGAAATAAGGAGACTTCAAAAATACTCACAATTCTTCTTTTCCTCTTCTGTTTTCAAGACCACACTTCTTACAAGTTTGCAAGCAGACAGGAGAATCAGACTTCAGCTATTGTGCTAAAGCCAAAATGTCAATAAAATTGGAAAAGCTTGAAATATCATTTCTGTGTGAAGTGTGTCTAAAGTGTCAGTGGCAGATCTCATGAACGGTGAGACAGGACACACAAATGAGAGCATGGACCATATAGACTTCTTTTTACTTGATGTAGAACTTCTTGAAGGAATAAGAATGTGTGAGAATGAGCCACTGTGTGAGGGCAAAGCACAGGCAGAGATGAAACACTTACAGTGCAGTTAAAAGGCAAAGTTTCTAACTGAAAACCAGTAGCTATTCACAGGTACTCAGGAAAGCACAGCCACCTGCTATAGCAGCAGATAATTAATCATATGCAAGGAATGACTGACTCCCGTTCTCCCTTTGGTTGGGCTTTTGCAAAAGTAAAAAGTAAAGGAGAGGCAAGATATACTAAGCCCAGAAAAGGACCAAAGAGCAGAACTTGAAACACCCCCAGCCATCCATCACTCTTACTGCAAAGCAAGAGTTTGTCTATGCAAGTGTCAGACCTTTGTGTGAAAGGCACTTAGCTACCCAATACAGACAGTGAAGAGCAAGTGACTTGTCAAAAAAACTGACTCATTGAAAGCTTTGTGTTTGACTTACCAATAACCAATAAAGGAATGCACAGCCACCCAGCTGGTTCCTTGCTGAGTTAGACATTACCAGCAGCAGACCAGTAATGGACCCAATAAAAATATATTTGTTGACTTACTGCATCCCTGTAAACAAAATTCTATCAGCTCCTCATTTCCTGCTTTCTTCTCTGTTGGGTACTTCACCTATGACAGCAAAGCCCATCATTCTGCGAAAGAGAAGCAGTTGATGTAAGCACTGCTCATCGTGAACACAATTTCAATAAGAAGAGCCAAAGAAAACAGGCTTTGTTGTAGATGGTTTGTATTGAACACTGCAGCTTCACCCACTCCTTGCTAACACCAAGCAAAACCCAAGTGTTTTTTCCATACACAAATCTTTCACTAAAGTCAGCAGGAGGCTCAGCTGAGGAAGAAACAAGGGATCAATCTAACTGCACACACCTGACCTGTTGGCAGGCCAAAAGCTACAGAGCCATTTCCATGTTGAAAAGTTCTCACAATACTATTCCTGCTTGGAGGAAAGGATGAGGGAGAGCATGCAATGTCTTCTGGTAGTAAAATGATTATTAAAAAAAGAAGAAGAAAATGCATGAAAAGTACCCTGTACAGTTTGTTTCAAATGGTGCATACCAGGAATACAAGCCAGGGCCATCCAGGTGGAAAGTCTGCTGATGGAATAGTGTTCCTCTAGAAAAATGAGGATTTGAACAAACCAAAAGAACATCATTAGAAAGCAATGATTTTGTCAAATTCAAGCTTGTATTCAAGTGCTAAGGGCAAAGTTCATCTAAATTAAACTAATCTTAGCTCACAGCAAAATAGTATTTGGAGCTAAGTAAGATTATTCTTTTCAGTCAATGTCCTGATCAACTTCATTTTATGGGGATTTTCATTGTTTAGAAGAAAATCAAACGTAAAAATGGTGAATTTCAATTAAATCAAATATTGTTTTTTTTCAGTGGCCTGTTTTCTATAGAATGCCCCTAGCTTGCTTACTCTACTGCCACCTCAGTTTACTCCTGACAGCAGAACTCACTAGCAATTTTAATTTCTTAGTTCTTAAGAAAAGAACATGCTTTGCTCATGTTTGTTGCCATAACTTTGAGCATAATACGTTGGCATACTCCTGTACCCAGAGTGTATTGAAGCAATTTGGAGGAGTCACACTATCTGGAAATTTTTAAAAAGGGGAGAAAAAAAGAAAGAAATACAAGATAATGGGGAAGATAACCATAGACAGTAACCTCAGTGATGAACACTTTTACCAAAAAAATGTTATCAGTGTGTTTTCTCCAAACACCTCCCTATAACAAGCTGAAAGGATACATGTTCCTCTTGATGCTTTGTAGGCTAATTTGGATAATTCAATAACAATATAATAATAATAATAATTTAATATTTATAAATAAATAAATAATAATTAAGCAAATTCATCAGTATTATTTTTCCTTCCTTTTAATAAATAGCAGCCATTTTTTGTTGCCAGGAAGAATCCAATTCATTTTACTAGAGAGCCCAAATACCCTGAAGACTAAACCTGCACATGGCACTCAAAGGGATTTAAGAAAGTGTTCCCTGAGAAGGCAGCTTCAGTGTCTCCTAGGGTGTAAGTCAAGTATGACTTCTTCATTTTTCCTTCATTGCAACACAACGAATGAAAGTAACAGAGGATTAAAATCTGGGTGTCAAAGACTTTGTGATGATTCCAACAAACGTTCCCATTTTCTTGTGGTCAGATGTCTTGTGTCACTGTTTTCCCAACTGCTGTCATCATTTTAACCAAAAGACCACAACTATCCAAAGCACATCCCCAAAAATTACTCAGCTCCACCGAATCTGAAAACTGAAATTGCCTTCATCCACATTGTGGGGAATGTTGATTTTAGGGCCTTGGAATGGTTTTTTAATTGGATGAATAGTTGATTTTTTAAGAGACTTGTATTTTCTTTACTTCCAACTATTTGCAGAGGGAACAAACTCTTATGTATTTATTTCCAAACAGCTCATTTCCAAGTTGAGTGAAATCTTCGTTATCAGGCTAAAAGTATAAGGATGTTTGCACAGCTTCTCTGAGGGGTCCCCAAGGCAAGTAAAGACTTCACCATAACAATGGACTTAACAATGTCCCAATAGGGGACCTGACCTGTATTTTACTGCACGAGCTGTTCAGCTTGAACTGAAAACATGGGTTTATGTTCTCAAACTGAAAAAAAACACCATGTTTTTAAAATCAGACTCTTGGTCATGCTCCCTGGGAAGACCTAGGTATTTCTATCCACCACTGGCAGCATATCAGTGATTCTATTTCACTTCTCCACTGCTTGGATAATACTACAGAAACAACACTTAGCTGTTAGAGGATATGCTGTACCATGTCTGTGCGAGGCACTGGCAAGTTTTAAGTCCCACTCTCAGACGTTAGAGCCAGAATTCAGTAGAGTTATACCTGAATTCATGTGCAAACCATACAACCAAGATGTGCCTCAGCAAGCACAAAACCTACCTGCAAGCCCTAAGAGCCCACAATAAGTGATCCACTCCATCTGCTGAATTAAGGGGTGCTCCTGAAGTTCACGCAGATCCAAGGGCAAAAACCTGTAGGCAGTTCCTAAGATGAGGAGCATTTTCTGCTGCTGGTAAGGCCAAGTGGAACTCTTTCTGCCTTTCAGAAGCTGTGATGACCTCAAAGGCTTGTCAACTGAACAGCTATGTGGGGGTGGAAGGAGTCTCACACAGTTGTAATCTTTGTTCAGGATCATGCATGACGCTAAAAAGCCTAGAGATTCTTCCCCCTCAGCAGAGGTAAGAACAAATTGCTTGAACAATCAGGTCCCAAACTCAAAATAAAGCCCCTCCTGTCCTTTTACATTAGGTGTAAAATACTAGAACCAGTGAGTCCACCACCAGCCAGTCACTTTTTGGGAATTATATGTCCAGGAATCCCACTACATAAGGTGACAGTGAAACTAGAGTTCCTGCAGTCCCATCAGTGATCTCAGCAAAGGTAAGTTGGCACTTGAAACTGAAAAATGGGGAAATGATTGCCAAACACACTTATTTCAGAGCCAACCTGCTCTATTTGCTGAGGTAATGCTTGAGTAATACAAACACATTCCTTTTATCTATCAACAGTGTGTGTGTTCATGCTCTGATTCCCAGCAGTGGGCACAGGTGAAGATCCTCTAACTCTGTGGAACAACAACAGAAAGACCTAAGGGCTCCTGAATGTTAAAGTTAGGTGAAGATGCAGGAAGACAGACAGGAAGATACTGAGCATTGTTTGCTATAGATCATGATTTTAAATGTGAATTTTCATATCTCAAAAAGTTATTACAGAAATGAGCACACAACAATATGTGACGTGAGCCACAACGCAGTTGGCAAAATGGAGTTGGGATTCTCCATGACACAAATTGAATAGGACACTTCTATCTCTTACATCTTCTGGTATTATTTTCAAGGCCATATGGACTGGAAACATTTCAAAACATGAGAAACACTCAGGGAAATTGAAGGAAATAAAACATCTGATAGATATAAAACATGTTTTGCCCAAAACTGTAGCTTGAAGTTTGGTTACCGCCTCCAGCAAATATGTTTGTACTTCATGGGAGAGCTGGATCCACAGGAGGAATCACAAGTGTAGACAACAGCACTGCATCATAGCCAGGAAATACTATGAAACATACTGGTACAGGTAAAAAAGGTAACATAATGAAGATGAGAAGGTATCAGCAGTACTAGGTAACAGTGACTTGACATTTTACAGATCAGAACATAAACCATTATTAATCAAAATCCTTGAGGAAATATGACTGCTCCAACAGAGATTGGCCATGTTAAATGGTTTCTAGGCCATGTCAAAAGTTGAGATTACACTTGTATCTGGGACACATCCTCCTAAGTAATTCTGGTGCACTTAGAAGTCCTCACTTGTTGAAGTAAGACATCTCTTGTTTAATTGTCTTTTAGCTTTCCCGGACCTGCCGCCAGTCAATGGCTCCCACTACAGGTGCCAAGCCAAATAAATACCTGCTGTGGAAAGGCACACAGCCAAAGCCTGCAACACAGCAGCCGAATCACTTCCTGCACATAATGAATTAAGGACTAGATAACATGAAGGCAATTGAGCCATGGTTTATTTTCTTTATGTACCTAGTCAGGGCCTGCCTGAGCTGGGACTGCTTTCTGTGCCCCAGTAACCCCGAAACCCATGGTAAGGACACTGAGGGGTTTCAGAGAATCACAGAATCCTGGAATATCTTCACACAGCAGCTTCTGCTAAAGAGCATCGGCAAGGTGGGTGACTTGAATGGTAGCTTCAGTGAGGCAAATACAAACATTGTGGTGAGTTCTGTCAGCTAAACTGACACCACCACTCACAATAACAAATTTAAACTTAATTTGAGATGATCTTCAAGGTCTCCTTCCAACCCAAGCCATTCCATGATTCTATCTGTACCACCTGCACTCAGTGCACGGCAAACTTATCTATAATGAAAGAGATAGGTCAGCAGGCAGGGAAAAACTCAGCTTTGTAAAGTGATGCTGTCTCTTCCCTATCCTTTCTGTACTTGCTAAAGGAATTGTGCCAAAGGTGGTGAAGGGAGACAGGGCAAAGGGTATAATTCAAGAGTTCCTCCACAGCTCAGCCTTGTTGCTACTGTCATCTAGACCGAAGAGACCCTACTCACATTCCCACAGAAGTGAGCTAGAAGCAATCTGAAGTCTGCAGGTACAAACCCTCGCTCAGGCAGATGGTCTTGCGTGTTGAAATAGTCCCAGAGACACCCATTTCCCTTGTTCCAGGCCTGTTTGTGGAAGTATTGACTCAGAGGACCAGGCTCTGTACCATCTGCTGCATCGCAGCATCCATGATCTCTCTGACTGCTGCTCTTCTTGGCACATGGCTCTGAGGGAGAGGTGGCTGCAGTTTCACACACTGCTGCTCCATGTCTAAAAACAGACTCACACTCCAGACCCCAGGAGAGTTCTTCTGGGATTTCCTCAGCAGTAACCATTGTGGAATGAGTCTGATGGGTCAGTTCTTGTCAACAGTCATGCAAGCATAATGTCAAGCACTGCCACGTAAACTGCCCTTACTCATGTACTGTCCAGGAACAATTTGTAATCTGACTGTGCATGAGTGATGAGTGATTTGCTCACCACATTCATTCAGAGCTACATCTGCCAATAATAGTTACAATGACCTGAAGCAGATTATCTGTGCATCACCCTACCTGCTTATTGCCTCAGTTCAGCTGGGCAAATCCTTCTTCCTGCAAAGAACATGGCACTTCCTTGGGACAACCATATGGGGAACTCACAGTCCAAGGCTTGTGTGGCTAAAACCTGGAGGGAATGGTGATTCTGCCTCCATGATCTCAAGGGATCCCAATGAATCCCAGTGAAGGTATCTAATTAGTGGCTGGCCCTAAGCTGACCGCGTAACTTCCTTTTAAGACCAAGCTAAAAGCCAACCACTTTCCGAGGATGTCATTGCTAAGTTGCATCTGGAAAGGGGTCCAAATTAGTCATTAGATATTTCCTGATAATATGGGGCAATTGCCATTTGTTCGTAATGTACAATATTCCCATGAGGCTGACCTCCTGAGGGACTAAGCCAGCAGCTGTGTGAAGCAGCTAAGCTGTAGATGATGGAGCCCAGAAATGAGAGTGTCTGTGTCCCATCAGCTTGCTACCTACTTAACTCCTTGCTAGGACTGCTTTACATTCTGTACCTTATCTGTTTCAGGCCCTGACTTGGTTTCGTTTTCAGACAGTACATCTAATCCAAGGCATTCAGGCAGATGGGGCAAGATGGCAGCCTGACCCTGGAACAAATTGATTTGCTGAACCCCACTCATGTTCACAAACATCTGTGGAAGAAATCAGATCAGCTAGAAAAAAACACCAAAAAACCAAGAAAGATAAAGTGCAAAATTATATTGCTTACTAAAATTTATTACAAAAGAAAGTGTGCTGACCATAACTAAACTAAACCTATGTGTAAATAAAACACAGAAAACTTGCATCTCATTTTTTGACCTATATGTGCAGATGATGGAATGGAAGGCTTTCAGTAGTGGAGTGTAGGTATGGAAACCTGAGCGTCTCCTAGTTGCAGGAAAAAAGGATTTGCGATTTTCAAAGGCTAGATGAAGAAAGGGGTGCTCAGGGGAGTAACGTGGTTGCGCAGGGTTAGGCAGCAAGGCAAGCTCCAGAACCCAAATTCTCCTTTGACTCAGCACTCTGCGCCCTGAAAGCTAACGGAGAACCCCCACAAAAAAGCCTCAGCTCCTTTCAGAGAATGGGGTCCCAGCAGACCCTGGGCAATTCTCGAGACGGTGCAGCACCGCGCTTCCCTCTCTCCCAGACGTGAAGAAGCTGCTGTGCAGAGAGCGGCCACTCTTCTCCCTCCGCCCTGCTCCTTATTAGCACCACCCACCCACCGGTGGAAAGGGGCCAACCGTGCACAGCCCCCCGGCTCCACTCCGGGAAATTCCCTGGCAGCTCCCCTGGCAGCTCCTGGCAGGGAATAAAAGCACGGGAGGGAAAAGGGGCCGCCCCGCCGACTCCCGCACCATCTCCACTGCAAGCACCAACCATGAACATGTACCTCCTCCTCCTCCTCCTCCTGGCCGCCGCCGCTCTGTGCCAAGGTAAGCAGCCGAGCTGGGGTTACCCATCCGTCCGCGGCCGGACCTTGGCAGGGGTGCGAGGCGGGCCGGGCCCGGCGGGGGGCCGAGGGGTGTCGGGAGACTCCGGAGCCGAGGTTCAGAAGGTTCCTCCCACCTGCCAGGTGCGCCGCTGGCCGGGGAGCTGCGGTGCCGCTGCGTGCGGACCGTGTCCGCGCTGATCTCCCCGCGGCGCCTGAACCGCCTGGAGTTCCTCGCCGAGGGGCCGCACTGCGCCGTGCCCGAGGTCATGTAAGTGCCCGGCCCCGGCCGCGGCCCGGTCCCTGCCCGCTGCTCCGGCCCCGGTCTCACCCCGTCCCTGTCTCGCCTGCAGAGCCACGACGAAGCAGGGACAGATGGTCTGCCTGAACCCCGCTGCACCCTGGGTCAAGCTCCTGGTAACCAGGATTCTCCGCAGGTACCTGCCGGGCCAGCTGCCGCCGGCCATTGGGGCCAAACTTAGCTTCTGAAGGGGCTTAAACCCAAGAATAATGAGCCAAATTCTGCTATTGATTCCTGTAGGGAAATCTGGTTAGTTACGCCAAAATGTGCCCAGAAAGTGGCTTCTTTGTTGGGGTAGAAACAACCCAGCAGATTGTCAGGGAGAGTATCCATAGCAAATGCCTGATTAATTGTGAATCTAGCCGCAGTACGTTCTATTATCACCATCAGGCATTTTTTCCACACCTCTTATGGGATTTATTATCTGAGGTATGCAAGAAAATGTACAGAAAAATTTCCTGGCTGGCTTTATGATTTGAATTCTGCCTATTGCAGTTCACCCAAGTTCACCCAGCAAGCTCTGAGGGAAGGAACATCTCGGAATGAAATTACCTGTTTGCCACAAGATACCAAGAAACAGATGCTATGAGAACACAATAGCTCAACTCTAGTTTTGATGAGTTTGTACATCAGATGTTCTATGTTTCATTCCCTCTCCTCATATTTGTTTATTTCCTAATCCTGTGTATGGATTTATTTACTGAGATAAAGTGATTGAATCCATTTGATAAGACAGCAGAAGCTTTGCTGGACACCTCTCAGCAACTTTCTCACAATTTGCTCCAAATATCATTTGCCAATAAGTTCTTATAAAACAGCATTAGTATCTGAAAGAAGATGGGTCCATTGTGAAGATGGTTTTGCAAATGTCTGCAGAGAGTATGACAGGAGAGGTTTGAATGGATTGTGCTGATGACTGGGGGTAACCCTTCTGTCAGAAATAAAGAGTGCTGTCTGGCCCGTTCAGGATTACATGAGAATAAAACCTGTTTCGAGCAAGAATGTTTTGCTGAATCTCTTTTTCCTACTCCAACTCACCAGCCTTTAATGCAGAATGCCTTGGATCATTTTGCACAAGATACCATCCAATGAAATCACAAATTTTGCCCCTGAAGTCTTGCCCCTATTCAATACTTAGAGGAGTTTAATAATTTCTATGAAATTGTGGGGCTTTGTGCCATGACTGGTTCATTTTTTAACCAGATAATGTGGGGTTGGTTAGTTGGTTTGTTTTTAAATGAGTTTACATTAAAGTATTTGGTATTTATGCACAAGATCTAAAGGAACGGTAAATATTCTGAAGAGACTTAGACATTTTATGTCTACTTGTATGACATACTGTCATAATTCATAAAGAATAATTTTCATTATTCTGCTTTGGAAAATTGTATGTAAAGAGGTGGATTTCTCATGACAATGTAATGAAATATACCACGCAATAAAACTGTTTTCCTGTTGAAAAATATTATTGGTTATTTGCAAATTCCATGTTAAATGGACCTGTGTACCTGTATCAGTTGGGCTAGTGGGATGCAGGGAAGCAGTGACTTCTGTATACCCAGGGATTCCTGGAAACACCTGCAGATCAGTTCTCTCTGAAGTGTCAGGGGCACTTTGTACCAAGCAGATGTGTTTCTATATTCAGAGGCACATTACTTAAACCCTCTGGTCAGAGCTGCTGATATGAAAAGAGATTAACCCCAGGATGGATGTACTGAACCCAAGCACATCCCTGCAATCTGCAGGAATTTCTATTCTGTTTTAACTTGAAGTGGGCTGTGTTTAAAGTTAAACACATTTTGCTGGGTGGGAAGGAGTAGCACTGCTTGCTACGGTAAGACACAGTAAAAGTTTGCAAGAGTAAATTTGTTTCCAGAACAACAATTGTTCAGGTCACAGCTGTAACAAGGATCTCTGACACTTCTAAAAGCCAAGAATCCCCATGTCTGGATTCTTCAGTGCACATTTCCAGTGCAAACAATCTCTTCCATCATTAGGTTCATGGTACTTGTTTAGTGACAGACAAGTCAACTGCTGTTTGCACGTGAAACCCACCACTTATCTGAAGGCACAACCACATCCTGGCCTTGCTGACATGGGTGAGTCATGAGTGTTCTGTGACACCTGAGGAAAGTTGGCTCATCCCCAGAACACAAGACAGACAAACTAAGGTATGTGAAAATCTGTCTCCTTTACACACCCAAGGGTAGAAGAGCATGATATGTTCTTTGGTTTCCTTGTCTCCATTTTTTTCCTGCCATTTAAAGGTGACCTAAAAGTGTTGCTCCCTCTTCAGAACCTTGAGAAAGTCCTGCCTGCACTGGCCACCTCTCAACAAACTCCAGTGTGTCCGCACACATAATGGCTTTCACCCTGGGGATGGTCTCTGTCTGAAATGACCACATTGCCCTGTTGCACCCTGTCTGTCTCAGGAACTGCATGGATTCCAGAGAGAGCTGTATCCAGCTTCACTTTATCAGAGCAGCAGATATTTGCAAAATCCCAAGGCAGACTTTTCACTTTCCCTGACTAGTACACACCAAAGACCATGACTAAAGCACTGACAATAATCAGATTCCTTGAAAAGCTGAAGAGTATAATTTACCTGCAGGAATAGATGCCTATTTTATATGCTGTTTTTGAAAACCATGGCTCAGTAAAAACTTCTACAGTTCTTCCCTTCTGCTCTATGTCATATGTTTTTCTTCAGATGCAAGTTGATCTACTAAAACAGCAATGGAAATATCTTGTTCAACTCCGGATTTTTGCCTCGCACCCAGTATCTAGTACATTGCAAGTACATTGCCCAGCAAAAATTGCTAGTAAAACAAGACTAAAAGAGCTCTTAGGTTTTTAAAGTCCTCATGGGGCTCAGAAATGATCAGCTGGTCTTTGAAATTCTCAAGATATTAAGCATGAAAAAATTTAATCTTTGCTGTACCCTAAGAGATTCAGATATGTGCCTGTAGATAAGTCAAATATATAAAGTCACAGTAAGGCTGTCATTGCAACATAAAGCTACATTTAACACGAAAAGGTTTGTGTTTGGGTTTTTTTTTTTTCATGGAACTAGAAAGAGCTTTTGGTTTCCATGTAAAGTTCCACCTTTGAGTAAATAGCATATTTTGTACTATACTGTAATGAACTTGCTGAACTGAAAGCATTTATGAAATATTTGGAGGAACGACTAGGAAATTGCTTTGTTTTCCACAGCTGCAGACTATAGAAGCAAAATGCTTACATGGAGAAAAACATGCTTACTCTGCAAGGGTACTCAAAAAGGATGACTGTTACCATCTGAATAACATGTCAATTGTTTGTAAAGACCTCTCTAGGAAGGCAGGAAAAGTCCTTGAAAAATACATTCCATTTAACATTAAAAACAGAGGAACACCTACTTCTGCAAAAACCCAGCCAAACACCTTTCTCCACGGATCTGAGCTCACTATCCTCTTCCACACAGAAAGAGTACACTCAGAAGCTATCACCCGCCAAGATAGCAATAATTATTATAGAGTACGGGGGTTTTCACCACTACTATTTGATTAAAGTAGCTGAACACATTGCAAGTGAAGGCACTATACTTAAAGGGGTTTCCACAGTCAGGATAAATAAAAAGCAAGTTCTTACGCCCTCTGCAGAAACCGTTTGGCACAAAAAAAGAAACAGTATACAGACTTCTTAAACAAAGCTCCCCCACCGACTGCCGAGATTACCCTAAGGATGAGCTTCTCCCGCCCTCAGTTCCGCCCCTCAGCTCCGCCCCTCCCTCAGCTCCACCTGCCCCGCCGCTCACCCGGTCCTGCTGCTCCTCGCTCGTCGCTTGGTTGCGACGCCGCTTCCACCTGTGGGCACCGACCAACACGGCTGCGGCCAACACAGGGTTCTTCTTCTTATTCTCCGCGCTGCTGCTCCCAGGCTGGGCGCTGCTGGAGAATCCTCACGTTCCTCCCGGCACCCGAGCCGGCCGCAGCGCCAGCAGCGCCCCTCGCAGCGCCGCCAGGTACGCGGCGCCGATCGGGGAGTTTTCCTCCTCGCTCCTTCCTCCTCGTCCTCCTCGTCCCCCTCATACTATTGTAGCGCTTCCTCGGCCCGTGTCACTTGTTCCTGCTCCTCCTTATCAGCAAGACCGAAGTTCTCACCTTCAGGCCAATTTGTAATTATTTCTAAGATCCCAGGGCGATTCAGTTTCCCGAAATGGGCTCAAAGGTTATTTGCGCCTGTGCAGTGCATCCTGGTGGTCGTGGGCCGGGGTCTCGAGGATGAAGTAAGAAGTCTTCCTCTCAGTTGAACTTTTTGCCTTTCCTTGTCGTGCTTGCTCTCTCGGTTGTTGGATTCGGCCCAAGCTAGGAACCTGGTTCCAGCCGGTTCAGGGGTTAGGCTGTCCTCCCTTTTTACAATAAATCTTCATCCCTCATCTTACTTGTGACAAGCACCAGCGATATACTTCGTTAACAAGGGGCTCTGGATGAATCATTCCTTAACCTCTGAACTTCCTTGTATCATACCTACATGGATTTCTTCCACTCAAGGATGGATCCATTCTCCCATACGTATTTAATGAACAAGGTATAGTGATATTCTATTTACGGGTGTTATCTAACTAACCAGACTAGTCGTTACAAGCATAACTACATCAGCTATTAACAGACCAAACTACATTCTTATAGTGAAATCATTTTAACATTATACAT
>VZRX01020814.1:23740-96897 GCA_013398075.1 Notiomystis cincta
CCCCAGACAGGGAGGTGCCGCACCCACATGCCCGCTGCTCAAGCCATTGTCTTCCTTAAGTACCAGAAAATTAGCATTTTTAAAGAGGAAAAAATTTCTCTAAAAAACGTCGACAGTAATCTAACCATACATTACAAATTCTGTGTGATAAGAGGATCTTCCAGTGGATCTTAGATTAAAGCTTATTCTACTAAAGAAAAAAAAAACAGAAAATCATAAAAAAATTTGGTTTTTTTCTGATACAAATCACCAAAACAAACCCAGCATTTAATGTTGCTTTTACTTGGATATGGAGATAAAATTACCACTACTACCGAAGTCAACAAAAGATGCTTTATGAATTTAAAACAAAGCAAATCCACACTGAAGTTCCCATACCTGTTATGTCCATCCTCTTGTCATTTGCCAAACCATTCCTCAGCTGATTTTAGTTTTCATTAATCTACTCACTAGATGACTTAAAAGTTTGGGACAGTGCTCATTTGTAGACAGTCCCAGCCCCTGGTCAGTCACATAACTAAAACAAAACCCAAAAATTATATGTCAGGTCACAATTTTCAATGTACCTTTCATGTTAAAAGTTCAGCAAAGATGTTGTATAAGCCTCTCTAAGACGGTGGCATTTTCTTTATTAAAAGTGTGTGTCTTTTTCCAAAGCATCTTGAGAATAATATAGACCCCAAGAGAGTTATGCACATATTACAGTTGGCATTCCCTTCTATATCTTCACAATGTTACCATATTCTTTATGGGAAATTAGACACACCTCAGCAGTAATGTCCCACAGCTGCAGAGTTCTTTGTTTTGGTGATGGATTTTTTTTTGTTTGTTTGTTTGTTTTGTTGTGCTTTTTTTTTTCCTATTTTTAAACAGCATAAAGTTTGTGGCCAGCAGAGATTTGAAATTCTCTACCTTTCCCTTGCTGAACTAGTGTGTTTTTTCTGTAAGGGAAGGACAGATGGCGGCTGCCCGTGTTTTCATTCTGGCACAGGTATTTCATTCAGACCGAACAGTGGAATGCCGGCATTTATGGTGGAGGTGAGTGGCTGTAAAAGGCTGAACAAGCTGGCGAAAGCCATGCCCGCCATCCCGCTGGCGGGGGTCTGCCCCGTAGGGCGATGGCCGGGGAGCCGGGCCCGCCGTCCCCTCAGGCATTTCGCGCCCTTTTTGCCCGCCGCTCGCTTCCCGCCACAGTATGAGGGGGACGAGGAGGAAGGAGCGAGGAGGAAAACTCCCCGATCGGCGCCGCGTACCTGGCGGCGCTGCGAGGGGCGCTGCTGGCGCTGCGGCCGGCTCGGGTGCCGGGAGGAACGTGAGGGTTCTCCAGCAGCGCCCAGCCTGGGAGCAGCAGCGCGGAGAATAAGAAGAAGAACCCTGTGTTGGCCGCAGCCGTGTTGGTCGGTGCCCACAGGTGGAAGCGGCGTCGCAACCAAGCGACGAGGGGAAGAATCGGGACAAGCAGCAGGACCAGGTGAGCGGAGGACGGGAGATACTCAGGGAAGGGCGGTGCTCATGGACAGGCAGACAATGGGGTGTTTTTCTCTCGGGTATTATTTGATAAGAATAGTATTTTAGAAAGGACAAGCTATTAAAACCCAGCATGCACACTGTCTGTGGAAGCACCTGAGCCACATTCCTTTTGGAAACACTTAGCTCATCAAAAACTCTCCCAGTACCACAGCAGAACATGAAGCTTCACTTAGCTGACACATCTTTCCAAAGCTTTTCCCAGCTTTATTAAGGAATTTGCCCACTGTCAATAGGCTAGTGAGGGTGCTTGTTGTTATTTTGGCATGCTTTTTATATGCTATTTCAGATCTTAGTTTATTTTCTTCTTCCACTCTTTACAGACGACTTTTTTTACTATAAAATCTTCCATTGAACGCAACAGAAGGTACCAATATGCAAGTTGCAAGCAATTCCATGAAACTTCTCCCTCAGAAAACACGAGGGTGCAGGGAAAAACTATGAAGGGCATCGATGCTTGCCCACGGAGCTCTGTGTCTGCCCACTCCAAATTGTGGCGAGAACAGCAGCTCACGGGAATCAAAGGCTGCAGCCGAAGCCCGTGTTTGGGGCATCGTCTGCGTGGCTCCAGCTGTACCCCGAGGCTCGACGTCCCAATCACGTCGACCAGCCGTTCCGGCCATGCGTCAGAATCACTCGCCCTTCAGGTCCGCCCGTCCTCACGGTCTCCTCCCTTTAGTACTGCCCTGAGCACCGCCCGTGCCCCAGCATCTCCCGCCCCCAGCACCGCCCTTCCCTCATTTCCACCCGTCCCTGAGCTCCTTCCGCTTCGGGCTCGATCCCGATACCGTCTGTGGCCCCGCCTCCTCCCTCGTCGCTTGGTTGCAGCGGCGCTTACGTCCGTGGGGACCGGCCGAAATGGCGGCGGCCGCCGCAGCCTTGTCCTTCTCCTCCGTCTCCCCCACTACCGCGTTGCTGCGCCCGGGCTGGGCACCCCTGAGGCGATGGCGAACCCTCACTCGCAGCGCCAGCAGCTCCCCTCGCAGCGCCGCCAGGTACCTTGCGCCGATCGGGTCTTTTTCTTCTTCGTTCTCTTCCTTCCTCCTTATCACCTTCCTCTTCCTCTTCGTACCCCTCATGGCGCGGCGGGTCCAAAGGGCGCGAAACGCCTGAGGGATCAGCAGGCTGGGATCCCCCCCGATCGCTCTTCGGGATCGATGCCCTCGGATCTCTACTGAATTCCTCGGTTCTTTCCGGGGAAACGGGGAAGAACTAGCCAGAGGGTGGTCGGCGAGCGGGCCGTGGCCCTGGCCTTGGTGATCCATAGGGGATTTAAGCGGTGCCCCTGATATTGAAGTGATGTGACTCCTTGTGATGTGACCTTCTTGCCCCCTTCCAGAGGAGAATGTGTGAATAGACGTTTGCTTACTCCTGGTACCTTAAAGACCCCGTCAATGGATTTATACAGAATTACTGTATATATTCATCATTTGGTGGCAGACAGGGCATGCTTTGGTGCAGTGGGAATCAGTGTCCTGACAATAATTACCTTCTGCGTTTAATTTATTGCGCTGTCTGCACAGGGATTCTGGTGTTGGTTTTGCAGCACTGCAGCTCTAAGCTCTTGCGTGAGTGTGCATGGGAAGGTCTCTCTGAGCTCCTGCTTTTCATTTATATGTAATTGTCTTAAGACCTGGCTGAAAGTTGACTGATTCAGCACATCAGAAGTGCCAATGCTGAAAGCACTGTCTTTGTGATTTCAAGAATGAAGAGATGAGTGAGCTGAACAGACATTGAAATAAGCATCTGACCCCTTGGCTGTTTTGTGTATTGAGAACTGATTCTGCCAGTTTTTGGAGAAACAACTGTATTTCCGGACCAGTGCAAATCCTACTTCTGTTCTGTGATTGTTTTTTCCAGTTCTGCAAAACAAAGATGTTCCTGCACTAATAATTTTCCAGAGGTTTTTATGGGGTATGGAACATGTTCTGTTGTTTTGCTCGATCTGATCTCAGGCTTTCAGAGTACAAATTGATTTAAAATAGCAGTGCAGATCTTTGTTTCTGTCATGTCCTGCAAGTCACCGGATTCATAAACAAGAAGAATTTTCTGTTGTAAATCCATGTTGGATTCAGAGTAAGAGTATCCATGGGCGGATGGAACAACAGTGGGACAAGATGGCGTAGTAACACATATTAAGTATGTCATTTAACTTGATCATGAAATCTGTCACAAATCTATCATTAAACCTTGATTAACCAACACCTGGTCAATGTTTTAATGTGTATAAAGATAAAGATAATAATAATAATAATAATAATAATAATAATAGTAGTAATAGTAAAAGTTCTTCATGACTTAGTTTCAATGTCTTGAATAGCCTGCTGCAGTGTAAGCTTTCTGTACAGGCGATGCTTTATTTCTTCATGCCATTCTTGTATGATATTTCCATCAAAGGACTTAAACTATTTAGATTCTAAACCTAAGAAGCATCAACATCTTTCACTATTTGCTATTTTTATATTTTACAGATGTGAGAAAAGCTATTTACTGACTCCCTTCCCAGCAGCTCTGAAATATGAGAAATATTCATATCATTGAAACTTGGACAAAAGAATAATCCTATGTCAAATCAATTTTAAAGGAAATTTGAGGAGAAAAGTGGGTAACATCCTTAAACTAGTAAAACCTCAGGGCATAAGACTGTTCTCATGTTTTATTCCAAAATGCAGGCGTTCATGTAAGTTTATGTGGCTGGCTACATGTGTTGGGAAGGTGAATTGTGACTGGTGAGCTCCTCTTCCATGTGCACTGATGGCACATCCCTTCTCTTCAAATAAGAGAATGGGGAAACACTTCTTTTCCCATGTACATTTGTAGTGAGTCAATATTTTTCAAATAATATTTGAAATACTAGTACGTGAATCAAAGCATTTGGCAGTGTTTAAAATGGTAAACCACACATTCAGAGGTATCTTCTTGGTGAAATTTTAAACCTAAATATCGTGTATCTTTTTATCTTTGTAGTGACGAAGCCACCATTATCTCAGGGACGAAGCTTGCTCACCAGGTTTTGAAAGAAGTCCGAAGGGATGTGGAATCATGGACATCTGCTGGGAACCAAAGGCCTCACCTCACTGTCATATTAGTAGGAGACAATCCAGCCAGTCACATCTATGTAAGGAACAAGATAAAAGCAGCTGCAGCTGTGGGTATGTCATAGAAGTGTTCCTTTGCTAAGCGCACGATACTCAAATGGGGCAGGAGGAATCCCCTTAGTGTCTTAATTAAATTTTGCACCAATTTCTTCCACATTTTCTCTGGTAGCCCTAAAGAAAAGAAATTGCATGGAATGGATGAAGAAAGTAGTTTTAATGTGATTTGAATGGGAGCCATAAATTTAATTTTGTTTCTTAAAATCTTGTTTGGAAACAGTTGTTAGGCATCAGACAGATTTTTGGACTAAATGCCTAAGCTGCACATCACTCAGTTTCCTTATTCTGACACGTCTTCTGTTTTTTGTTTTTATCAGGCATTTCTAGTGAGATCATTCTGAGGCCTAAAGACATTTCACAGGAAGAGCTCTTGGATATGATAGTAAAACTCAACAAGGATTCAAGAGTTAGTGGTTTATTAGTTCAGCTACCTTTCCCAGGTATGTGTTTTTTGTTTTTATCAGGCATTTCTAGTGAGATCATTCTGAGGCCTAAAGACATTTCACAGGAAGAGCTCTTGGATATGATAGTAAAACTCAACAAGGATTCAAGAGTTAGTGGTTTATTAGTTCAGCTACCTTTCCCAGGTATGTGTTTTTTGTTTTTATCAGGCATTTCTAGTGAGATCATTCTGAGGCCTAAAGACATTTCACAGGAAGAGCTCTTGGATATGATAGTAAAACTCAACAAGGATTCAAGAGTTAGTGGTTTATTAGTTCAGCTACCCTTCCCAGGTATGTGATATCTTTGTCCTACTCATATAGAGTCAATGTAAGAGGAAAGAGTTTAATAGTTCTGGGCTGTAAGTGTACCTGAGGGACATAAGAAACTCTTGAAAGAGAGGACATGCATAAAGAAAGGCTAGCTGAGATGTTATTTTTTTTTGATGAACGTGCAGTTCATTTTAAAGAAAAAAATCCCAGATCCTGAGAATGATTTCATATGTCAAATTTGCCTTCTAAAGTGATCAGTGAGAGTGGTGTTTTAAGACATATCACATAGTTTATCCAGTTTAATTATCTTTATTTTTTCAGCATGTTGCACTGGTTTGCCTTGAGTTCCATGCTTTCATCCCCTATATCATACAAAATCATGCTGTGTAGCAGATGATGCTGTAGCCTTTCTCACAGTGATTCTAGGTTTTGCCTTAAACATTTATTTATGTTTCCCGTGGTGGCCCTAATGTTCCAGGAGATCTCTGTGCAAAGGTCCTAAAAGCCTTGACTGAATTCTTGGGTTTTTAATTTCCCTTCTCCTAATTTGTAATAAAATCTCACTTAAATATCAGTGGGGAGTAGCTGGCAAAGTGGTATTTTTGCAGTGATAAAACCTGCAAAGAAAAAAAAAATAAACTAAAACTCTTTTGTATCTATGAAACAGCAAAACTGAGGCAGGTGCTGAGAGTTGTGGAGGAAAAAATGCTTTGGTTGTATTTCTAAAAAACAGCAGCGTTCATGATGAGAAGAGTGTGCACTTGGTGTTACGTGAAAACTGCCTGAAATGGGCCATGTACTGAACTAAATTTTCCACAAGGTGGAAGTGTAACACAAGCGAGGAGCCACATTTTGGCTGTCAAGGTAGGAGCTGCTGGAATGTGTTCAGTTTCCTTCTCTCCCACTAACGGAGATTAGCAGTAGCAGGTGATGTAATTACAAAGTTTCATTGCAGCAATGACAACTGCAAAAGATGGAGCACTGGCCAGCCTAGGGATGGAAATCATCCTGTCTGAAGCTTGGAGCAAAGGAAGCAGGTTCAAACACTGGACTCCCAGTTCAGTGCTCCCCAGAAATGGGAGGTGTCATGTGTCACTTGTCTTAATGGTGGAGGTACTCAGAGAAATGGTTAGGGACCACTTGAAGAAATGCATTTGTTGTTTAGGAGGAGGATATCAGGTCATTGCAGTCTGCTCTTGAGCTGTCTGCTTTCATCAGTGCACAGTTCAGAACTCCTTTTAGTCTTGAAATGTAGTGAATTTAGACCTGGTCAACATGAGAAAGAAAAAAAGCCTGAAGATAATTCTAGCTGTGTCAGTTGAAATGTTTGATGCTTCTACGCTGAAATGCTGAAGTGCTAAAATAAAGGTTAGTCCTAAAATTGGTTGAAGATTCCTCTCAAGAACTGTGATACATCTGTCAGGATAACTACATGAAGACTAATTATCCTCTGTCCAACCTATCAGACAGGCCTGGCTGTTGCTTGTGTTACAAAAAGTCTTAGAACAATTTAATCAATAGCAGAACTTTGTCACTATTTCAGTGTCTGTATAGTAAAGTTAAATGCAATTTTTCATGAACTGGAAATGTTCAGGAAGTTCTTTCCATAACATATGTCAAATATAACTCAGATAACCGAGTTTTTTTTTTTTTCCCTCAAAGGAACTTAATAAACTCAAGAGCTAAATTAGCTCATTTTCCAAGTTTTTTTTTTTATTTGCCTTGTAATGGAAGGAGACAAAGTCTAGAAGTTGTGAGAACTTTGTCAGTTGGGTCTGCTTATTCCAGAATTGAGGTTGTTGTGTGGGATTTGGGTTTTTTTTTGCAGTAAACCACAAAGTTGTGGCTTTTGATCAACATTGGGTTAAAAATGGAATCAGAAATAGCTTTGTTCTCTTGCACTTCTGTAAGCTGGGGCAACTTAACTTTGAGGATTGTTCTCTTTGCCTGAGGTGAACTTCTTTTCTGTGCACCTTTTGAGTGCATTACTTGTGATGGTTTTCTAGAGACTTTCCTGTATCTTAGTTTGAATTGCCTAGGAGATGGCCATGAAATGTTAATCTACTTGAGACAGAAGATGAAAATCCATACAGTATTTTTTTCAAATTCCTTTTGTGCTGTGTTTTTATTTTCATTTGTCTTCCCTTTTGAAAAGCAGTGTTCATGTGCCAGCACCAGAGGCAGGTGTTGTTTGTTGTGTAAATAGGAGTTTCTCTGTGTGCAAATGCTTTGCAAGTGATGCCCAGTGTAGTCCTGCAAGTTTAACTAACAAGGGAGAGGAAGAGTGCAGAGAGGAACTTGGCCCGGAGAGTGGCTTGGAATGACAGCAAGGAAATTAGTACGGGTATCAGTTGATGTTTTATGAGACTGACAGTAAGATAATTAAGAAATTATTTTGTTCCTCTGGAAATAGAGAAGGCATGTGGGAGCAAACCAGGAAAATGCATTTCTTGGGGCAAACAGGATCATTAAAAACATGATGACTGTCTCTACAGTTTGAGTTGGGTTGATTGGTTTGTTAGTTTGAGTTGGTTTGGTACCCAGGACAGCGTTTTGAAAGCATTCCTGAAGGAGAAGGAAGGTGTCCACATCCTCTTCTCAGTCCCACAGCTCACTTGTCCCCAGCTGTGCACAGGACATTTCTTCCCAGTACTGTAAACCCTGTTCTGGAATTCTGCAAATCGGTTTTGAGTGTGGAAAATATCCATGTAAAGCATGATTATTTTTCCTTTTACATAATTGTATCTATTATCTGTCTGTTTCTGGGAAACTAAAGACAGACAGTGTGGAGGAGGTGTTTTTCAGAGCAGTGTTCTGCTCATCCCAGGCACAAGGAAAAAGCATGGCTGCCAAGTTTGTGTTGGATGAACAACTGACTTGCCTAAGGGTAACAAGTTCTTTTGCAAAAGCCATTTACTAGGTTACTCCAAATTTCTTCCTTTTTTTTTTAATCCCCAAGTTGACATAAAAACAAGGTTATGGTTGCTTTCAGTCTCTGTGAGGCAAGTTTCAGTTCTAAGAGACTCTTTCATCAATGTACTTAGTATCTTAATTTCCATAGTTCTTTTCTCATTAGGATTCAGAAGGAGACTTCCTCTCTTCAAAAAAAGGAGAATTAAATTTTATATCATAGCAGTCTGGTTTAACTCTAGTTTTTTTTAAATTGGAAATCTTTTAACAGAAGATTACCATGGTTTAAGTTCTATAACATGCATATCTTTTAATTATCTAGCTCCTTTTAATGAAAAACCACAAAAACCTACTAAATTAAAACATCCTGTTTATGTCTCTAAAATATTTTACTGGCAACAGCTGAATTTCCTTTTTGGCACTCATTTTCCTTTATTTTTTTTTTTTTAAACCTCCTGTAGTTCTGTCTGACTTGGAAACTGGGGTATCTTGCCACGCAATTGCAGGATTCTATTCTGGTTGTGGCTAGAATGGGTAATGTAAAAGATGCAAAAAGCAATCACTCTGAGTTGAAAATTGTAAAGCCCCAGCCCGCTTGTCAGGTTTAGGGGAAGGTTTATTCACTCATATTGGTGCATGGGAGAAACAACCAAATTCTCAGGTGGTTCAATAACCAACTGGTCATTAAACCACAGAGCTTCAGTGGCTTTCTCCCTGTTAACCTTCTCTAGAGGTCAGCTTGACTTTTTCCTGGAGAAAACCTTTCATCAGGTCTGGGTTACCGCAGGCCAGGCGTCAGTCACCACCATTTTGGACAAGGTTGTGGGTCAGTCACTGTCATTTTGTGGCTCTTGACAGGTCTTGGGTCAGTGATGGCCATTTGGGGACTCTCAGCAGGTCGTGGGTCAGTCATTAAACACAGATTGTTTTCTGGGTCAATGTGGGATGTTTTGTGGAGTTTGTTTCTCTGGAGTGTTGCTATGTATTCCAGGTTTATGTCTGGAATTTGTAACTCTGCAGAGAGAGGTCTGGCAAACACACATTTTTTCATAATCAGTACTGTTTGTGCAGTATAAGCTTTAAGCAGTTGCAGAACTGTCCTATATCATTAATGCATATGAAAAATGTTCACTGTGAATGGATGTGATTACTAGATTATGTGCAGGCTATGTCATTTAAACCATACTTAGTGTTTTGAGATCACCAATATCAAACAGTTTTGTGTATTCTCAGTTTTCTAATGAAGTAGGGTATGTTTTGGTACTACTGATTACCAGTTGACTGAAAACAGTGATATTGGTGGAAAAGGAAAGCTAGACCTGCAAAGTTGTTTCAGCTTGAGATGTCCATGTATTTGTTTTAAACTTAGTTCATATGTCCTTTGTGGGCTTAGAAACCAGAAAAATGCATAGAACTGTTCTGTGGTTTGTCGGGGTTTTTCAGCCACTTCACATTTAAGACTTCCAGAATGCAGAAGTGACTCTGAAATGACTTGCTTAGACATTTCTTCTTACAGTTACTGTCCTCATTCTCAGCTGAGTACTGGGCTCTCATATTATGGAAGCATCTGTTGTGTTAACACCGTGGCAAATGCCATAACCTAATTTTCAGTAAACTGCTTGAAAAGGTGAAATTGTAACTACTGCCTTTAAGGAGAGTGTAGTTTGTTCAATCAAGAAAGGCAGTTAATTATCCTGGCTTGATCTGGGCTGTGTGCTTGTCTGTGAAATGACTCTGGTGGGATTGCTGGCACCTGACAAGTGAAGGAGCTGTACTTGAGAGCTGTGTGTCTCCTAGATCACATAGACGAACGGACAGTCTGTAACGCCATCGCCCCTGAAAAGGATGTGGATGGATTCCATATCATGAATATTGGACGTCTGTGTCTCGATCAGCCTTCCATAATCCCTGCCACCGCTGCTGCTGTCTGGGAAATCATCAAACGGACAGGTAAGAGGCTCAGCTGTCCTGAAGCTCTTTTTATCCTGGGAGTTGAACAAAGGATTAACTCACGCGTGAGCTAAAAGGTCTAGGTTGTCAAAATGCATTGGGCTGATTGAAGAACAAACATTTAGAGTATTAATCTGAATAATAAGGACTTGCCAAGTAGATGGGCTTTTGTGCCAGTAGCACAACTATTAATTAAGTGTAGACAGTAGTACTTGGTGGAACACTTCAGTAACTTTCTGAATTTTACAGTTTTGCAGGAAATTTTCTGTCCTGTTATTGACATGATTATTTGTCAAATAGAAGATTTGAATGCGTAAATTCTTGTGGAGAAGAGGGAAGAAACAAGAACAAAAAATGAAGCACTTAATTCAGTACTAGAAGGGGAAAAAATGCATATGTGTTCAATAGTTGTCATTTTTTATTTAGAATGTGCGTGTTCTTATTGGTAGACATAAGTGCTTCCTTTTGGGGCTGGAGTAGGGAAATTAAGTCCTTGCTAAGGGTGATTGAGATAACCTGAATGAATTGTCAGTTTTCTTTCTCCAAGGTGAAAGCTGAAAGTTGTTTTTTGGATTCCTCCCTCAAATTCAGTGTTGTGGATATCCAAGTCGTGTTGATGTCAGCAGTCCACAACAACAAATAATTCTGTCTTGGGGTTTGAGAAGAAAGGTTTAGATGTATCAAAATAGTAGAATATAATTTTTTAATTATTTCTTTTTTCCTACAAGGAATACAAACATTTGGAAAAAATGTTCTTGTAGCTGGAAGATCTAAGAATGTTGGAATGCCTATTTCAATGCTTTTACATACTGATGGAGAACATGAAAGGCCTGGAGGTAGGTCCAGGAATGTTGTCCCAATGTTGCCATTTGTGAAGTCCTGAAAATAAAGCTGACTAGAGGACTCAGATTAAAGAGAAAGCTTTCCACTCTTGTCAATACTTGCAACTAGAGCAAGGAAGTAAATTTGCTAACATATTTCCTCACTTATTCTCAGGAGAGCAGTTTTTGGACTTGACTTTTTCTGGTATTAAGTCATCATTTCCTCCTCCATTTGAAACAGCTACTATTTCAGCACAGTCAGCACTGATCCTTGAGGGTAGTACTGGTAGTGAGGCCTTGAAGAGCTGCAGAGGCTCCTATGATGTTTATACATGGTATTTATCCATATGCCTTATCCTCATGCTTGTTCAATATAATTTCATTTGTCATACGCACATGAGCACACACATACACATATTTATGTATGTGTAAAAAAAAGATATGGCATGACCCTTGTGTTGTGCCATGTCAGTGAGGTGTTGCTTATGAAAATAACCAAATGACCAACCAAGGAAATTTTAGCATGAGCTCTATGATTGCATGTTGGCCTGGGGGATATTTCTGCAGTGCAGTTTATATCCCCCTGAAAGTTGGGTGTTGTGGTGGAAATACTTCTAAGTACTTCTAATTACAGAAGCCTACATGTGCTGCTATAATTGTGCTGTAGAAATTAAAACAAATATAATTTAGATAGAATGCTGCCCTTTTGCAACTTAATTTTGATGTTAGAAAGTGCCATGATGGTGTGCCCAAACGAGGTAAACATGGACATTTAATCCCAGGCCTGTTTAATTGGAGCAGAGTGAAATCTGTTATTAATATAATAAAACAGTGAAAGCTTTATACTAATCATAGAGTAGGTTTTTCCATTCAGCCTCTGTGGGAAAGTTGCTATTTGAAACTTCTCTCAGTGCTTGAATTGTAATTACCATCGATGCATAGTTCTGGTCTCATCCTCATTCCCACGAAAATTAGCAGCATTTTTGCCATTTGCTGCAAATATTGGGTGACATTTATTACTGGCAGTGCAGCTGATGTTTGAAGTAGGCTTGGTACAACACAAAGTCGCATTACAAACTACTTAACATGCTTCCCAGCTGGAAATGAGACCTAGTGACCTGTGATGATTTCAGCAGCTTGTTGCAGAACTCTCAACAGCTGCATGGGCAGTTACCTGTAACTAAACACTGTTTGCAGCTTCCAGCTTTTGAGTTGATTGGATCCACAACTCAGTCTTGTTGTCTTGTATTCTGGGTTCCTAGTTCCTGTTTGACTGTCTGGTAGTGCAGCTTGTTTTGGGGGACCAGTCCATGAGGTTTTTGTGGTGCTTCATGGTCTTCTGCCAATGTTCTGGCTCCCGACATGTCAGATGACTTCCCTGGCAACCCTGTTTGCTGGCATTGCCAGTGGTTCTAAGTATGTCACATATTTGGTGTAGGAACAGAGCAATGTTCAGATAGTCCCTTACTGACACTGGAGTCTAGGTCAGAGGGAGTTACACTGGAGTCTAGATACAGAAAGAGTTAACTCATCAAAGTTATCTTTGCCTAATCTGAAGAAATAGATTTATTTCTCGGGTAGTTTTCTAGTTTTCCATCTGCTAAGTGTTGGTACACAATATAAAGCAGCTGGCAATGAGAAAACAGAGGAATGTGTGTACTTCTCTGATAATGAGCTTGCATTAAATGTGTATGTATATGCTGTGTGTGTGATGATAAATACTAATGTATTTGGGGTGTTCTGGTGGAGATTTCCTCCCTGTCTCACAGATGGGAGTCTCCTTGAAGATCTGGTTCATCTTCTGCACTTGGGTTTAATTTCTGCTTCTGTTGTGAGCAGCAAGAGACTGGCCTGGATGGCATGTGGAAAGGAAAGGCTAGGCCATGCTTTCAGCTTTTTTTTTTTTTTTAACTCAGGAGAATAGGGACCAGAGAATACCTACAATGAAATGCTGAAAAAGAACTTTTTCAGGTTATCAGTCAAGAGTTTTTTCAGCAGTCGAGCTGATTCGATTAAATACTTTTTATTGAGAAATGATGCAAGGTGTGTGTGTGTGTGGTACTATTTTTTATTTCTTTTTTTGTTGTTGTAGGTTTTGGTGTTTTTTTTTAATAGATTATGAACAAAAATTAAAAGTTGAGGACAGTCTTAATTTGTGGTGTTTTATATGTAGATACACTCGTGTCCTGCAGATGGCAATATCTGATCAGATGGAAAAGCTATGTGATCCACTTCCAAGATAAATAATGTTCTTTGTAGATAGGTCAAGAGACTATCTCTGTTTTATAAACTAGGGTATTGACTTGGGAGTATGATGTGGAATCTTAATTGTTAAATATATTCCTCTTCTTTCAGCAGAAGTAGCAGTGTAAAAATAGTTGTTTATTTTCTGTTTGGGCATGATCACAAATAAATGGAAAACCTCCCCTTTCTGAGGTGTCTGTAAGCTTCTGGACTGCTATTCTCAAGGTAGGGGCTTTTTTTTTCTTCCCCCCTTTTTTTTCTCCTTTCCTTTTTGTTAGTGAAAGCAATTACTTGATTTCAGGAGCTGACTACAGACACATTCGTCACTAAAATCTTAGTGGCAAATTAGCATCTATTTTGTTCCTCAGAGATAACCTTGTAATTTTGGATTTTATCCATTGGTTTTTCTCAACCTTTCTGCTGAGTAATGATTGTGATTTTGGGCAAGACATACTTCTTTTGCTTAAAGCAGGTACCAGAAGACTCTTCTATTTTTTGCAAGCCTGTACTTTTCTGTTTTTATTAACTGCAAAAGTCTTGATCTGAGTGTCTTTGGGGAGATCATGTGCACTACAGAGCCTGAAGAACAGGGAGAAAAGGTGAGGGGAAAGAGCAGAGAAGTCAGAGCACAGAAATGTTGAAGATGAGATGCCTGAGAGAGTTAATAAAATGAGAGGCATAGATTCGATCGGTTACATGCATTCCAAAGGAAGCAGATATGATGGTAGTGTCTGAGAAGGCAAAAAGTTTTGGTTTAATGGCACATAACATGGCCTAGTGTCTGTGATGAGAGGAAGGCAGAGATGGAGGTATGTAACACCTGAACACTGTGCAGTACAAACAATTGCAGAGAGGACTGGGAGTAGTCTTGTTTGAAAGCTGTTATCTTTGCTGCTTGCTTGGACGTCCTTGAGGGAGCACACTGCCTGCTGTTGGATGCAGTAGAAGACTTCAGACCCTCTCCCCGTAACAGTTCATGTTGTGGTCTCTCCTCAGTGTCTTCACCAAACAGCACAAGGGAAAACCTTGTCTTACTGGGAGGGTTTATTCATAGCTCTTGCCAAGAAATGAGGATGTCTGCAGGAGCAGCCCCAGGTGTGTTTTGAGTTTGCCCAGAAGGATGTGTGCTTCTTGTGCTTCTACTGGTGGTCTTGTATTGAAGCTTTAGTTTGTGGTGAACAACTAAGTCGTGTGGCACCCTATACAAACTGTGTTTGATAAAACAGACACTGGATTCTGTGCTGGGTTTACTTTGTGGAGTTCCACTGAATGTAATGAAGAAGGGATAATTCAGTCCACAGTATATAAATTAATTCATCCTGGGACAATTTTTAAGAACAATTGTTTTTTCATATGTGGACAGCAAGTGTTGTGAGTGTTCTGCCTATGCTGATTTAAAAGTCACATCTCAAGACAAATCTGATTATCTGCACTGTTATTAATGTACCAAAGTAAGTAATTTGCACCTGAAAGTAAATGCTGTACTTTTTATAGCATTTTATATCTGACAATTAATTGATATTCTCTTCCATTTCAGGTGATGCTACAGTGACCATTACTCACAGATACACCCCAAAAGAGCAGCTCAAGATCCATACGCAGCTCGCTGACATAGTAATAGTTGCTGCAGGTAATACTGGTTGTTGTTAATACTCCGATTGCGGCATTTCAAACCTGAAAAGAGGACTTTGCACTCTGTGTGTGTGGCACTGGCTGTTTCATGTTTCATTGAATAATCAGGGCTCATGCTTGGTGAGGGTGTTGCAGTGGGTAGGATTTCTCATTGTAGGAAGGGCAAGTGATTTGGCTCTTTGTTCTTGCCCTTCACATTTGCAGACTCATAAACTGTTTCTCGTCACATGTGACACCTTTCCCTTAGGGAGACTTTAGAGTGAACTCAAGACTGGGAGCCAGTCAGTGCATAGTTTATAGAGGTATAATTATGTAAATTAAAACATTCTCTGTGCCATGGAAAAATCATGAGTCATTTAAATTTTGACAGGAGGGTTTCTTTAAATCAGCTGGAGGCTGCATTCATAAAACCACGGTATCATTCCCCCGCTGTTAGAATTAAGGCCAACCTTGCCAAATTAACTGGAGGTTTTGGTAACCTGTGTTATTAATGGCTGGGTTTTTTTCTCTTTTACAATTATCACGTCAAGAGAAAGAGAATGGTAATTGCCTAGAGGAAGGGGACTGAAAGATCGGTGTCTGTACTCTTAAAGCAATGTAAGGTGAAATACTCAGAGTTTGACTAATCTGTCTCAAAGAAACAAGCAGAACTCTGCTTTTAAGCAACCTCTGTTATTTATTTACAGGTATTACAAGTAGAAATACAAATTAATTTTAAGAAATCAAACAGCCCAACTTACTATAGCCTTTGTAAAACTCTGAGTCTCTGCAGCTCACGGATATCATCCTTCTCTTGTATCATTTTGAAGGCCTACGAGAGGATTGTGTCTTTCCTCTTTTCTGCTCTCTTTCCCCCTCTTCCTCATCCTCAAGACCCAAGACTTCCTTACGTATTTTCTAGATGAAGACAGCCAGATACCTGTCTAAAGCTTGTCGCTTCCTGTTGAAGTGAGATGCCCTTTCCCTCAGGGTTTAACCTCACTGCCTCTTTCCTAAGGCAGGCCAGGAGTAAGAAGCAACTTATTTGTCCCACATCTAATTGTTCAACTGTTGGCCTGACCAGAATTCACCACTGTGAATAAAATATAACAATGGTGTGCCAACTGGAAATAAACCAGTAACTTATCATCCAAGTTCACTACTTCCAATTTAATCATTGCTTCTAATTTTTGTGCTGAACATGGTTTGTCGTTGTTTATGCTTGGAGTTAAACGATTCAGTACAATTCAGCCGTGTTTACCTTTCACATTATTTTCCTTGTGTCATTTCTAACAGGAGTGTGATACAACACTCATTACACAACTTGAGATATACTTGGAATGATGAAAAAAACCTAGGGCTAGGTTGTATAAACAGCCCTGCCCCAACCTTCCTCTGGGGAAGGTTGCACTTTAGAAAGGTGGAATCACTCCAAGCTTCCTTTTGTTACATGAGAACTGTGCACATTGTACCTCTGTGATCACACATTCCCCAGAAATGGGTGACCTCTTCAGTGAGTGTTGCCAAAAAAGGTGACTTGTACCCTACCAGGTTGGAACAGCTGCTTTTACAGGCCACTGCAGAAGATGTGCAGATGGAAAAGAGGTTTTTTCTGTATGCCTGATTCCTTTTGCTATATAGTACTTTTACAAGAGCCATCTGCATCCTGGCTCCTGACTGATGACTTGTTGCAGTGAGTCTGTTCTGATGTGGTGCTCCACCTCTGAGTGCTTTTCTGTTAACTTGTATTCCTGGTTTTGGTAATACTTAAATCAGGTAATTCTCTACTCTGTTACTCCTGAGTGTGAGAAGATCCATCTCTGTGTGCTGTCTCTCATTTGCCCCCAGGCTTGGAGCACCAGTTTTCCTGCTTACTTGGATTGTAACTATCCATGCAGTTTATTCCTTCCTTCTTGTTCCTTCCCAACTCCTTGCATCTTAAAGTTCCAACAATGCTGCTCTTGTCCAGCCTACCCCTCCCTAAAATCTCTTTCAATACCACACAGCTTCTGGATTTCTAGCCAAAGCTAGTGTTTCCTGTTAGGCACACCAAACACTTTGTATCCCACCATGGCATTTCCCATCTTGGCCTGCTATCCCTGCCTGTACAGACATCCCGTGGAGTCTGTTATTTTTGCCATCGGCCCAGCCCCACAACAGAAATGTAAGTGCAGCTTTACCAGTGGTGCTCCTGGAGCCACCACAGGACAGGCAAGGCAGTGATGGAAGCAGCAGGACTCTTGAACCAGTCAGCTTGCTGCTCTTGTTCTCTGGGCTTTCCAGTCTCACAAGAGAAACAGGACTTATCTGCCTGCTATGTTTGGAGAGGGGGAAAGAGGAAAAGTAATGACTATGACAAATGCTAGATGAACTTCTGCTTGGACTACTTGTGCTGTCCCTCAGGACATGATCTGTGGTCCTCTTGTGTAGGAAGTGCTGGTTAATCAGACCTTTTGTTCAGGTAGTGTCTGGTTAGCTTTCTTAGAAATTGACTGTTTCACAGTCCTTCCACCTAAACTTGGATTAGGTAGGGCCTTGTTTTTCCTTTGTTTAAAATGTGATTCATCATTTTCTAGAAAAATTACCCATGGAACGTTTTCCCATATTCTTCAGTCAGTGCATTTTAAGAAAAGCTGCTCTAATGTTTATCCCTTCCTACTTGGTATGTAAAGCAGGCTTAAGTAAATAGATATGCTTATTTGGTTTGGGGGTTAGTTCATTTGTTGCTATTAAGTATTTGGCGTATTATCAAACCATTTTACAAAGGGTGTAACTGTGCAGCTTCCATTAATATGCTTCCAGCCCTATCACACACAGATCATTTATCCCCATAAGGCTGAGGCATTATCCAATTACCAGCCAGCTTGCCATGGTTTACATCAGAGGGGGATGAAGGAGATGCAGTCAGTTGTTATCAAATTGGCTAGGCAAGAGTTTGTGATCTTGGCTTGCTCAACATGAGAAGCAGAGTTTCAAGTGAGTGTCTTATGGGGGAGTGAGAAATGGAGAGCAAAGAGTGTTCTAGTATTACCTGTATCCAAATGACTAAGTGGCTGTGCTCCAGCACTGCACATGGAGCAAGAGCCTTGTACACCAGTGCTTCCCTCCAGTAAAGCTGCCGTTTCAAACCATATAGATTTGAATTCTTTTCCTTTTTGCCTTCTCCCCTCCTGAGAAAAAGCTGCTCTGATGGGGAGAGGGGAGTTCAGACTCCCTTTTTGGAGATACTTTAACATTCCTCTCAGAACAAAGAACTGATGGAATTTCTCAAGAAGCAAGGTGAATTCTAATTCTTAGGTTGGAAATTCCCATTACTGAAAGTTGGAGGTTGCGTTGTAGGGAAGAAATTCCTGACAGGAGACATACAGCCATGGATACATTTTATTATTTAGACTTTGAAGTGATGTTTTAGGGTTTTTGGGTCCTGACTGAAGCACTTATTCATGATGAATATCAAGATGCTTCACATTTAAATGTGCTGAAGAAATACGGTGTATATGAAAAAGCTGAGGTGGCTTCTTGGCTATTTTAGCTGGAATTTGTTAATAGCAAAAAACTCCTACCCAGGACATCACAGAGATGCAGCCCACAAGGTGTGCAGTGCCTTGGCTGGGCCTCTCAGGTCAAGTGCAGAGGTCTCCCAAATTGCTGTAAATAGCAAGAAATGGTGTTTTGTCCTCTGTGGGAGGTCAGTGTTGTGTGCTGGGATTACCATAACAGTTAAAATTGCTTGTTGGTCGAGTGTGTTTCTTGAACCCAAACCAGTCCCATAGCACAGCTTTTGGTGGGATGTTTTTTGTGTTTTGTTTTTTTTTTCTCTTTACTGTAGTAGTAATAGTTACGAACTGTGTGCAATTGAGGAATAGTTATTTTCAGCGTGGGATGTATCAAGAAATATTCAAGTGAAAGAATTCTGTTCTATATTGTGCATGCATAGCTGTGCATGCACCCCCCTTGATATCATTCAAAACTGATGACCTCAGACTATCTGGCTAGTGAATTAAATATGTGTTGATGATTCCAGGTATCCCAAAGTTGATTACAACTGATATGGTCAAAGAAGGTGCAGCTGTGATTGACGTAGGCATCAACCATATCCATGATCCTCTTACAGGAAAAACCAAATTAGTTGGGGATGTGGACTTTGAAGGTCAGTGAAACACTCTTTATACTAATCTGTTGGATAAATATATTGAAGTTTGTAAGATTCACTCATGGTAAATTTTTGGACTAGGCAGTGTCTCAAATGAGACAATGTTTTCAGGAATTTTTTATAATTTATTTACTTAAATAAGAACACAAGCTTAAGAAACTATGTTAATTAGGAGATGAAGTGTTACTTTTAATTACAAATACCAGCAACCTGTCAGAGATACAGATGAGTTCTTCTGGCAGTGTGGTGCAGAAGGTGCTTTCATCCAGTTTCTTTAGTCCTTTGAGTTTGTGAAATGTTTCAAAAGAATCAATGAAAACAGTTTCTGCTCTTTCTCAAGCTTAGTGTCTGCTGCTGTTGATAGCACTTTTTATTAAACCACAGCTTCTCAAAGCCTCCTTTTGCACTCTTCCTCTACTCTTGTCTGTGAAAATGTTAACTTGGCTTTAGAAATATCCTTTATGCTAAAGTTTAATGTGAGTTCATGTAAAAGTCCTTAACATCTTGGTCCAGGCAAGCCTAACAGATAAAAATTGTTGTTACATATCGATCTTTTTATGTTTAACTTGTTGCAGAGCAAGTTCACAATGTAACTTGATTAAATATCTCTGCTCTGGAGGAGCTCCAGACTGGAATGGCAGGATTGTTGCACTTCTTGGCAGGGTTGAGTGTGGGAAGCTTAGACAGCATTTACCCACAGTATTAATGGTTCTCAACAGTTCCTTATTTTGATAAGTATGAAAATCAACCACAGGTTTTTTTCTCAGTTATTAACATCTTGGTTGGCATAATGTCTCAAAGCTTAATTATATTCAGAATGTTTTTAGCCAGCTGTGTGTGTTTGTAATTACATCACTCCCTTAGTTCCCTGCTGCTTTTACTCATCGTGCATGTTACCTGTCTGTTAAAGTCTGTGAACTTACCTGCATGAGTGTGGCTGAGCGACTGTCTTGGAATGTGTTTGGAAATGTGTAACTGGATGTGTGCAACAGAGCTCCAGGAGGAGCTTGGTGGACAACTTGAAAAATTTTTCTTCTCTTTTTATCATGCCTGTGGTATCACAAATAAAAGGTTATATTTTCTGTTTTCAGAGCTGAACTAAAGTACAGAGAATTTTCAAATGTTTGGTTTGCTTTAGCAAGTATGGCAGTACAAAAGCTGTAACTTTGAGAAAGTTACATCCTTCTTGTTTATTTCTCTTCAAATACAGGACCTGTGCCTGCAATAAAGGTGTAGATTCGGTGGCAAGGCCGTGATTCACAGTTTCAGCAATATGCTGTATCTGTCTCGTCATGTCTGCTGTGGGTTGTTCTTGAGATTTTACCTGGGGGGAGGGAAGATCCAAAAAAGAGGGAGGAACTTCAGCTTGGATTATGCCACTGCAGTTGCAAGTAGCATTTCACTGTGCATTGCCAAAGGGAAATTGTTGTTGGTTCACTGGTATCGGTGAAAGTGTCACTAAATCTTTAACAACAACAAAAAACATCCCAGTGTATACAGTTTTGAACACTAACAAGTAAACCACCCTTGGAAAGTATTTGATCTGGCAGTTAGGAAATGGAGCAAGCCAGCATGTTTGTGTAGCAAATAATTTTATCCTTTTCCCCTGTTTGATCACTGGGCTGAATCTATATTCAAGCCTAAGTGAAAATGGTTTTTGCAGGTTGAGGCCAGGCACAGAAATGGCTGGCATGACATGTGGCACCTGTGTAATATCACATGGCCCACAGGTGTCTATTGTCTCTTCATCCACTTCTTTAGGAGAAAGAGCTGTGGGAGGCAGCTGTGGCTGTGAGGAGAGCAGAGGTTTAACTGGGGAATCAGAGTTCAAATTTCATTTACAAAAATAGATGGAAATGGCTTCTTTCACCAGGTCATCTGGCTGAAAAGTTCTTGTAGTGGAAGTTAATTTTATTAGATGGGTGGAAGCTGTTTCGGTTCAGTTGCTCATCTTGGCAATACTTGGGTCCCATCTTCTAACCTCTACAGGCTAGGGGAGAGAGTAAAGGTTATTTTTATCTCTTTAGCAACAAAAGGGTGCATTTCAATTCTTCTTTTTCAATTCTTTCATTGTTAAATTCAGTGTACACATTTGTGAAAATAATGGAATGCCTTTAAACAGTATTTGTGATTTCCCACATCCCCACATGTCCTCTTTATTTTGATGCTCCAAATTGCATCCACATCAAAAAACAGTAGTTGTTTGGTCCAGAATAGTTTACTGCACAGTTCCAAGGTATCTAAAAGAACAAGACCGGGGAACACTGTGCATGTGGAGGTCAGCTGCAAAGCACTGAGATACCCAGCCTGATACTTGTGCCAGTTTGGACACAAGTCCAGGAGGAAACAACCTGAAAGGGTGTCCTTCTCTCTCCTGCCAGCCAAGCAAGCAGGTCCCGGCAGTCCCTCCCCCACGGGTTTGGGAAAAGAATTTCTCAAACTAAAGTGAAAAAACCCCTGTTTATTTAACAAAGAGAGTTCCCCCTCCCGTCCCAGAGGTGGAGGTCAGTGGGCCTCCCGCAGTTCTCTCACGTGTCCCAGGCCCAAGGCCTAAGCTGCAGAGCTGGGCTCTGCCGGGTCTGAGGCAGAATCCCCCCCAGGCGTTCCGGAGAGGGTGAGCTGGTCTGGGATGAAGGAAACGAGCCGAAAACAGTCCAAGAAGGAGCAGAAGCCGCTGAGGCAGATCTCCGTCCCTCTCCAGTCGAAAGCTGAAAAGTTGAGAGCGACCCCCCCCTCCTCCGCTACAGCAGAGGGAAAAAAAGTCTCCAGCTGGGTAAAAATCTGTAAACATTCTGGCTGCAAGGTCAAGTGAGCCGCTGTGAAGAGTCCTCCCAGCTGAAGTCCAAAGGCACAAAAAAACTTCCAGCAGGCGATGGGGAATACAAGATTGTCACAGAATCACCCCACGACAATACTGCAAGGATATTTTAAACTGCATGTGCAGCTCTCCATGTAAAACCACCACAGCACATGGAGAATACCTGTTTATGTTAAGAATTTGCCAAAATCTGTGGTCCAGGGAGGGGCTGTCCTGGCTTCTGGGAGCCACAGAAGGAAGAATGAAGTGCCAGGGAGGAGGAGAAGTGGCATCCCTATGTGATCCTCAGCACCATTTTAGCTGCTTTTGGGTATCAAGTTTCAGTGACAGAAAGGGAGATCTGTTTCTATGAACAGTGCAGTGCACGTGTGGGTGTACTTGGCCCTGTTTTATAGGCTTTTGTTGCCACAGCTATAATGCCAAGGGAGGAGGAGGGCTGCAAGGACCAGGAACATGAAATAAAGCAACAACTTAGCCAGAACATTTAGCTGAAACAGCTCTTTTGGGTGGAGCATCATTTCCAGGAGTAACTGGTAGAGCAGGATAGTAACACACCACTGTAGTAGCTCTTCTTTGCAAGTGGAACTGGAAATACCAATGAAACCAAAGTTGCTTGTATTTCTTTACAATTCCTTCCATATTTTTGACAAACAGCAACACTGATTGTTGAGTCTTCATTGGATGTCTATGTAGAAAAGAAATCCTTTTTGTAACATCTTTGTTAGGTGATGTAGTTGTGATATCAGTGGAGAGCTTTACACATGAGAACTGTTCTTTCTGACTTGACAGTGTGAAAGAGATTCTGGAAAACGGGCACCACCATGAGCAGAGAGGGATTCCCTTTGCTGAAAAGCAGAAGAGGGGAGTCCCGACAAGTAATTGATGTGGTCCAAGGTGATGGGCCTATCCTATGCGTTTTCTCTAAATGAGATTGACCACCACAATCTTCAAATCCAATTAATTAATGGAAGTGATGGTCCTTCAGCTGTACTTTAGCAGCAGTGTGCAGGAAACCTGGGCTCTGTGACAGCAGCTACTTCTGACGATGTTTGCTGCCGCTCCGCGTTCATTGTGATACCTGCCCGACTATAGGCTGCTCCTCACTTATTGAATCCTTTCCAGAAGAGCTCCCTGTGCAGCTTTCCCAAACAGTGTTCATGAAAACAGAATGTGGATGTTCCAGGCGCTTTTGCTCTGGCTTTAGTTAGTTTGTTTCTCTATTGATTTTTAAGATCTGGTATTCATTTTGCCATGAAGAAGAGCCCAGTCTGTGTAATCATGTCACCATATTGCTGCCCTGCAGACATTAGGGGAGCCATTGCCTGTTGCTTTGCTCCATGAATGCAAGGAATGAATCAGAAGGTTGGCATTAGGCTGTGACAGAAGCCAGAAGGCCAGGCTGGCTGCTGGATAACTGGGGTCAGTGAGCTGCTGCATGGCCAGTCAAGGTTCTCCTGCACAGAAGAGTGTTGTTCAGGGGCTTTAGTAAGTAATCTTTGATATCTTGCATTTCTGCTCCCTCTGTATATTATCCCAGGGCTACGGCAGCATCCCATCCACCCGTGTGTGCTAGTTAGCTGAGTGCAGAGAAGCTGTTGTGTGTCATTTCCTGTTGGGTTTCTCTGCTCAACATGCCTTCGTTGCTTGGCTTTTAGAGGAAATACATACTTTGGCTTACAGCACAATTCCTTGATTTCCTTTATATTGCAGTTAAAATAGCTGGAGTAAGAGAAAAAGGGATAGCAAAGAAAAGGAACTCTGAGAAATGGGGTAGATGCTTGCTGTTTTGGTATCCCACAGTGTGTAGCGAGAAGAATCCCAGAATATGTGGAGCAGAACATGGAATATCTAGTGCGACTGCTGAGCACATGATTTCACACTTGGGCAATGCTGCAGGGATGCAGGGATCCGGTGCAGCTTTACAGGGACTTGTAAAGCCATGTGGAAACAGTGCTTAGGCAGGAATTACTCTGAATCGCTTAATGCAGATGCACAAGACCCAGAACTGCCTTCAGGTTGAGACTTGCCATTGGTTTGTGTGATTAACCCTATTAGGTGTCTGATGTCCTCAGCTTTAAAGGAACCTAGGAATGAAGGACTGTTTCCAAAGCAGTGGATCCTGTTTTTCAAGGAAACAATCTACATTTCATTTCTTCTGAAGAATCAAAGGAAGATTTCAAGGTTCTACAGAAGCTGCAAAATAGCAGCTCCTCCCCCACAGGCATGTAATTTGCATTTTCCAGATTGTCAGAGGAAGGCCTTGGAGGCCAGCAGCCATCTGGAGAAAGCAAGAATAAAGCTGTGGACAAAGTTACTTTATTCCTGAGAAGCAGAAGCAGGACCTGATGGAAATGACAGCACTCCACCTCACCTGCCTACATGAGATCAGTCACACATTTATGTGCTGTCTGGGAACTGTGCTTTGGCCTATTTCACTTGACCAGGATAGGGAAATCTATTGACGTTTTTGAGGCCAAGCTATCTTCCCCCTTTGGTCACTGGCATTCATCTTGGAAAATTGCACTCACCATATCTGTATTTACTCTTACCAGTGGAAACTTATCAGATGGTAGTTTCCTCAGAACAGACACCTGTCATGTGTTCAAAAATCTGGATCAGCTTTTGTGCATAAGCTGTCTGGGTGGTTTTATGCTAACTGACACAAAATCTGGCTTTTGCCACACCAACCCACAGGGATTTCCATAATGGTAGAATATGGGTAGAGGAATTTCCCAACAACTTGGGAAAACAGTGCACTGTGTGTTTCCTGCTGGGTAGGGTTACTAACACCACAGGGAATGCATGTTGTACCTGATAGTCACCGGGAGGCTTTCTTGAGGAAAGGGACAGTCTGGTTGTGGGTTGTCCTCTTTGTAGGTAAGGTAGGAGTAGTTTGAATAACGCCACAAAAAGAGGCACATAACATTGCCATGGAAACAAACATATTTCAGTTTAAAGTGCCTACAGTATTTTTTGTGTTAATGGCTGGGTTTTCTTTGGATGTGGATACATTTCAATAATTATGACATTAATTTGAGAATGTATAGTAATTGTATTAACTGTAAGTACCAATCTAAAATGGTAGGTACTTCAAAATAGTATGACTATTAAAAAGATTAATTATTTGTGTTTGAGAATATTAAGGGTAACTGTCATATGACATCTTAATTAATTTTTTGTATTTTACATGTGAAGAAAAACCGCATTGTAACTTGATTTCCTTTCTGTTTATTTTAACAGTATATCTGGTGGTGCCAGTCAGCAGAGTAATTAAAACTCTCCTAGTTGTAATTACCATCTCTCCTCAATGAGGGTTGATCTTCTGTTTTTCAGTTCAGTGACATATTTGCCATTAACTTTGTGAATGCTCTCGTGAAGTCTCTGCCATGGGGGGTTTAGAAAGCATTTGATTAATTTCATTTACCTCCTCGCTCTTCAAATCTAGTAAATATTATTTCCCCAAAACCCCAATATCCAGTTTTTCTAATTCTTTGTAATATTTCTATTTTTGAGACCTTCTTATTCCTGACAATTAAGGATCACATAGATTAAAGAAATTTGAGATAAATACACTTAAAGCACTAGCAAGTGATCTTGTTTGTTCAAAAGCCAGGTGCCTAGTTTTCCATGTCTTAATCTCCTCTCATAACCAGGCAGAGTCTGCTCTGTAGTGACTTCAGTTGAATTGAATGTGTTCGTGTCAGTTACGCTTGCTCAGTTCTCTCTTGTGTGTGTGCCTTTGAAAAAGCAATGCTTTTGAAAGTGGGGGGTGATTTACTAAGAAGTTATTACTAAGCAAGCAAAAAAAAAACCCCAACCTAACAAACAAAAAATCCTCTCACGGTGGCACCTGACTAAAACCTCAGCTCTGAGTATTAACAGGATTAGTAAAATGCCAATTGATCAGACCATTATTAGCAAATAACTTGCTACAGTTTGTCCTGTGGTGAGTTCTTACAAACTTGAACAGAACTCCTTTGCAAACAACCTGCAATTTCAATCGATGGTATTTTGTACAGTAGGTGAGAATATCAAGTCAGTATTTATTGCCACGTTATATGAATTTCTCATTCAAACAGGTTAACTTAAATGTACTCAAGTTATATGCTGAATTTGAATAGTCTAACATGGCTCTTGGTTGGAGCTAATTCATCATGTGGATTTTCCTTTGTGATACTTTGGAAAGACCTGCTCCTTTGCATCCCGGTTTAATCTAGGCACCGTAGTAACACTGATTAAAAAATAAGAAGTCTTTTCTGGAGGAACTGAGTGTTTATGGGTCAAATTGCAATGGTAATTTTGCCACTAGAACTGTATTTTTCCTTGAATACAACTCTCATCTTTGTTGTCTATATTGTGAAGCAGTGTCCCGGTTTGGACAGGTATTTACCAAGAAAGGCGGGAGCCTCCCTTGGAATGAGAAATGTGAACCCCCCTTCCCTCCGAATTAATAATAATTTGAAATCAAGGGGCTCTCAGGCAAAAGATAGGAAATAGGAATAACAGATCTTTACTAAGTATTTGTATGAGGTAAACAGGCAACAACTGTAACAGCAACAACAAAACCAGAACCAGAGAACCCACTGTCAGCCCGAGGCAGCGGTGGCCACGTGGTCCGGCCGGGACCGGGAGAAATGAGTTCGGATCTCGGGATCCCCAGACGAACAAAGTTCCCGGGGTGCCTCGGCAAGCGGGGTGGGGGTGCGAGCTGGCGCGGNCTCATCCATTTTCTATTGTCTTCCTTAAGTACCGGAAAATTAGCATTTCTAAAGAGGAAAAAATTTCTCTAAAAACGTCGGCAAGCAGAAAAACAAATCAAGCAGAAAACTGCACTCTTGCTCTCTCCAGTTTTAAGTTTCCTTCTGAGATCCCAGGATGTCTTTTAGGATGTGGGGGACAGAGTAGGAGACAGAGGCTGACTAGGTGACTTTGTTGCTGCTGGTGCTCTGCTGCTGATGGCAGTAGTTCCAGCAGCCTCTTGCTCTGCATGGTGCTCCTCAGGAGCACAGAGCAGGGGAGAGACCTACAGAATGGCATCCTCAGCTTCCATAGCTCTCCTGGATACTGTGGGTGCAGTGTTCCAGTTGGCACGTGGGGATGATGGACATCCATGCTGGTCTCCTGGGCTCATCCTGACCTCATGCCACCCAGATGTTCCTGGATCATCTGGTCAGCCAGGTCACATGGGCAAAAATTGCCCCTTACCAAAAGAATTTGTTGGGGTTAACCTTCCGTCTGTCTGAGCACAGGCTGTGTGAGTACTTGTACTGCCATGGGGAAAGGGCAACATGCTGCAGATAGATCAGCTGAAACAGGTTGTGAAACCTTGGCCCAGAACTAGCCCTGGGTAATACATTCAGATTGGGAGAAGTACCTCACAGCCCCGGTCCTGGCCATGTTCCATCCTTGCTGTGGATGCAGTAATGCTTCTGCCTTGGCTTGTTCCTTCCTTGCCAGCACCTGCCAGTCACAGCCCTTCGTGCATATGTGGGCAGTGGAAAGGAGAAAAGGTTTGGAAACATTCTTAGTCAATGCCTTTTTCTCTTTTCTCTTAGAAGTAAAGAAGAAGGCTGGCTTTATCACTCCAGTGCCAGGAGGGGTAGGACCTATGACTGTTGCAATGCTTCTGAAGAACACGTTCCTCCTGGTCGCTAAAAAGCTAATTTACTAGAGCAAATGAGTTACCTCGGAAGAAGAATCTGAGTTGTTCTATTTATTGATACACAAACCATTTATTTTTTACTACAAATATATTTATTTCTACATTGTATTTATTTTTTCATGTCAAGTATGTTAAATCTGATGGTTTATAAAATGTTTGAATACTTTCTGTTACCTCCTACTGATTTATTGTGAGCAAAAGCAGCTTGGAGATTGCAGCCTACCCAGGTATGTTGTTGGTTGTGGTCATTTATGTGTTTGAGAATATAGAATGAAGCATAAATTACAACTGTACCTATGTATTGGGGCAGTTGTCAAGATCTTGTAAACACTTGCGACCTGTTCAAACAATGTAAAAACTAAGACATACTAGATATCTTTTAAATACATGGTTTGGGTTCCAAGATCACTAAACACTCTGGATGTAGTTCAGAGTCCTTAAATATTTTTTTGAACACTTAGAGCTGGCAGTGGCCAGGCAGTAATGTTGACATGAATGCAGATGTTCAGTAAATGTTTTTAAATAGTCAGATGAGCTGAACGCTGGTGAAATTCTGACTTCAAACATCTGCAAGAGGTAAGCATGAATAAATAGCTAGAATTGAGGCTGGAATTATTTTTTTTCCATGTCTGGACAAACTGTTTTGGTGCGTAATATCCCCATCTCACAAAAACCCCTCAAAGCTGAATAGTTGATTGGGCTGAATTTGATTTAAATTGAAAGGAATAGAATTAAATTGAATGGAATTGAGCAGAATGTAGTTAAAATTACTATATACGTACAGTATGTGTAGTGCAGGAGGTGAAGAGTAGGAGAAACCCAAAACTTTATTGCCGATGAAATATTTGTGTTGGAACTTTAAGCCATTTAATTATTCTCTTATTTTTTGAAACTGCATGAAGAGGGCTTTTTTTTAGTATGTGTTGTAAGCCATGGCTTCAATGGCCACAGTATTTTCTGGTCAGAGAAGAGAATATGGGGTAAGATCAGTATGTTTCTGTTCCCAGAAGTTTGGTTCCTGGATGACTCTAGAACAGTCCTATGCAGTGTAAAAGTTGTAGTGGAGTTACTTCTGAGATGACAGTTCAGTTGAGTGTATGCATTGGTGGCATTCCCACTGAAGGCAGTGAGAGACAGTTTGGACATCTATCTTCATGTTTTTAATCTTGTCTGGGATTACTGATTTATTTTCATCGGGAGCCTTAGGTGTTTGTTAGTGAGCCCTAGATAACTTGAAAGGGGAAGGAAAAAGATTGTGGCTAAGTTCTATTGCTGTTAAAGGGAAAAATGCACTTACTGTGATAAGAAGTCAAGGTGGAGCATCATTTCCGTGCTGACTGTTCTTGTGATGGACTCTCTGAGAGTTTGCTTTAGCGCAGTGTTTGCAGAAGTTTGACAGGATTATTACTAAATATATAATGCCAGTGGTGCAGACACTTATCTTTTTAAATGTACGTGGTAATATAAATTTAAGTGGTAATATAAGTGGTAGGAGAATCAAGGCAGCTGTGGAGACTGTACTTCGACTGGTCAACCCATGACTGAAAGATGGAATAAAACTTGTTCACTGTTACCTTGGTCTTGCTGGAGAGTGTTGATGTGGTTTGAGGCAGGTTATGTTCTTCCTTTGTTTATTGTGTGTTCGAAGCACAACAAATGGGAGACCCTGCAGGTTCAGTCATTGCTGTGTCCATCAGTTTACACTGCTGTTCATTTTCTTTGATTTAACTCCGATCATCTCTCTCTGTGTTTTTTGGCAGAATAACTATTTATGGCACTGTGCTTGTGTCCCTTGAGTGAGCCTGCCTGAGCTATGCCCTATGAGCAGGTCATTGGGCATTGCAAGCCTTTTCCCTTTATCCTGTGGTAGCTGGGTTAGCATTACAGCACAGCCAGTGAGGCCCGGGCTGGGCTCCACAGCATACTGTCTGCAGAGCTGCTAGAGGCATCTGTGAGAGTGCTTTCCGCTGGGAGAACATCCAGAAGGAGCATCCAGAGGGAAGGGCCCATTAGACAACCCAAAAAGCACACTGGTGTGCCCGACCTGGTCAAGGTTTGTCCAAGGACAAATGCCCTGTGGCAGACAGAGTACGGCCTTGCCCACTGCAGCCTTGTCCCAGGCCTACCGCACCCATTGTGTTGCCTCATGACAAAGCCTCCTCTCGGATTCAAGCCAGATTAAACTGCCATTGTGCAGCCGAGTGTTGAAAGCAAGGCTCACAAACCTTATCCCTGCTTGGGACTGATAGCAGAGGTTATCCAGGTAGGCATAAACACTCCTGTCTATCCAGGGAGTGTGCAAGCTGCACTCAATCAGTGTGCAGGCGTACAGTAATTCAGGATAGCAAAGGAAGGGAAAAGCCTCCTGGAATGCAGTCCATAAGCACGAAAACGTGCAATTAAAATATGCATAACTAGCTTGTGTTTTTCCCTTAACATGTGAAGTGGTTAGGTGTAATTCTACAGATCACTGAGGAGAGTGCAGTGGAGAGGGAAAAACGTGAGCCAACCAGAGTTACTAGAGCATTTATTAGAAGACTTTTGGTTTTAAAATATAAAAATTGTGAAATGTGTTTGTTGCTTGGAGCTCACAGTTGAGGAAGTGAGAGTTGTTGCTGAGGTGAAGTAAGTAGCTCTCCTTTGGTCAGTCAGGTTGTTGATGTATTTGTATGTTACTGAACTGGGCTTTTCCAATTACCTGCTCTAGTCTGGGCACATCAGTACCCTTCAGAGAGACCAGTCCTACTTGTTTCAAGCTGCCTGTGACCAAAGAAGCTGGACGGCATTTGGAGGTGTGGAGAGTGGTTTAGTACAAGAAGTGTGCTTGACAGGTCTGTTCTAGAGACCCTGCAAACAATTTATGTAAAAAGTATGATCGTTCTCATTAAGCATAGTCACTTCTTGGAGAAGAAGAGATGGGCTTTTCTGGCAGAAATAAAGGGATCTACTGGTACAGGAGGCAGCAGTTTAGCTGCTCTTTCAGTCTGTTTCCTCAGTGCTTGTGTCTGGCCAGCTCTGGACTTGTGCCCAGCAGCTCCGGCCAGCAATCCCAAGCCTCCAACAGTCCAGGGGGCTGCCTTGCTTCCAGGGCCGTGCACAGCCAGATTGAATGGGAAGTGATTAGCACAGCCCTCAAGCTTGCAGGGCCTGGGATCAAAGGCCTCCCGCTGGCAGTCACTGATGGGGAGCATCATGCATTATCTTTGTGTCTGATCTCTTCCTAATCTTGGCACTAGCTGTTCCCGAAGTTCGTCTTCTGGATGGCAGGAACTGAGGGACAGGGGGGACCAGGGGAGAAACATTAGTAGAGCAGGGACTGGTCTCTGAACTCTGAACTCCAGCATAGCATCCTAAGGGTGAATATCCTCCTGGAAGCAATATAAGACCTACATTGTGAAGGGAAGGAAACACCACATTTTCACACTGTGTTTTGTTTTGCTCACCTTTGTTTTGCTGTTTTTTTGTTCTTCTGCTCTGTCAGATTTTAGGTCTTGCTCTAAAACTGTACCTTTGCCTGCACAATTATGCCCACAGGTAATAGGAAACCAGGATTTCAAAAGAAAACCTGATGCCATTGCTAGATAATAGCAGTTTCCTAAATAAATGTGTGGTTGCCCTGGGGGTTAGGTTGTTACCAGATGCACCTTTTCTTGATTGGTGAGAACAGGAGATGACGCTTCCTGGCATATAAGTGCAGGAGAAAACACGGGAGCACAGATAAGCAAAGCAAGCAAGCCACCTGGAAAGAAGACTTGAGAAGGTGTTAAAGCAGCTGCCTGCCATGGCATTTGGAATGCTAATCTATATTTTGCTGAAAGGTAGGTTTGTAATAGGCTTTTCCCTGTTGTGAGGTCCAAGGCTTTGTTAAACAGTATTTTCTTTCCTTCCAAAATAGACGATGGGGTGGGAAGTGTGCAGAGACACTGTGAAGCAGAACTACTTCAGCCCTTTGGAACCTGGATAAAATTTTAACTGATAGGGTACAATTTAGACTCTTTGAAAATAAGCTACTTAAACGGGTAAAAAGGTTGTAGTATGTTACACATATCTGTGTTGTAAATTGTGCAAGATAATAGAATGGAAAATAGGATGGATTTGTATTTGGGAAATTTGCAAGCCATCGTTTTGTTGTCCCACAATCATAATTATGCTGTGTCAAAAGGAAGTTTGAGGCAAGAGTGCTTTAAATGAATTGTTATTATATTGGTGCCTTCTCTGGGGTTTGTTTGAAGTGCAACTTGCATGAAGTGCTTTCTGGGTGAAATGAACCTTGAATAGATATACTGAGCTTTTCTGTTCCAGTAAGCATCTATTTGCATTACACAGCAATGGGGGCACTGAGTGAAGAGTCAGCTATTACTGCTTCATCCCTCAGCACTGACTTATGGAATAATTGGACAAAAAACAACACTGAAGGTATTGCTTTTTTGTTCTATTTGTCTCTGTTAATCTGTCAATTAGGAAAAACCCCCAACCTACAAACCAAAAACTCCACCAAAATCTGTGATGTTAGCTGCTGTGATGCTCTGTCCCTTGGACATCGTTGGATTTGTGAGTTTTATTTGTGAGATTAGTTGATTTCTTCATGGAGCCTTTGAAGCCTCTGTGGAGTAAGAGATGCCACCCAGCTGGGGTAGGCTCAGCAACGAGCAGCTGAAGGATCATTTAACCCAAATTCAGTCATAATTTGAAGAAGACATTTTAAGGCTGATGATCTGGGTTTCTGATGGCAATTTCTGTTACTTTTACCTGGTGCTTGGTTTCTGTCTGTCCTCAGCACCCACCTTAATGTGCAGAAGTGAGAATGAACAGGCACAATTTTGAGCGATGCCTTTCATAAGTTGTTACTCAGCAGTTTCTTTGTTGCAGTTTTGCTTTTGGGTGTCTGGGCTTTCACAGCCCTCCTCAGAGTGCTGGCTGTCTCCCTTCTTCCTTTCTCTTTTCTGACTGAAATGTGAGCTCAGGCTCTTTTACCTGCCAACATCTGAGAGCAGAGCTGCGTTTATCCTGCCAGCTGCATTCTTGATGTTACCTGAGGTGCTGGTGATGTCATTGGGAGACCTGTGCGATCTGGGAATGAGTTTTTGGCAGGTCAGTAAAGGAGAAGAGGAATCTAACTGTGATACTTTTTAATGTCCCTGTACTTTAAAAGGCATATAAACATGCATATGAATCATCTTCTGTTAATTCTAAGTCATCACGGGATGTCTTCCAAGCTTTTTTTAGTAGATCCATAAGCTTATTATTTTTTTCTCATAACAAGTCCAGCTGTTTTATTTTCATTTCTGATCTCTCATAGTGCTACAGTGTTATATATACATTCGTCCATACACATACTGTATGTGCAGCTTCCATATATATATATATACATAAAATATGTGTACACACTCATATGCATGTGAAGTTGGTAAGGTGTTAATTTTTGACCTCAGTACTTCGGTTTATCAGTGCAGCACTGTGGTCTGGTTTAGTCTGTCTGTGACAGGATTCTTGCAGAGCTGCATACAGCAAACAGAAGGATAATGAAATGGAAATATGCTGTGGCTCATTAAGTGGCCTGTTTGTGTTGTTTCTTGAAAGCAGGAGCGATGGGTCATGTTTCAACAAAGAGGAGGCTTATTTACAGGGTCACAGCCATGTCTGCAGTAGTCTGGGAATTTTTATGGCAGCTGAAGCTGTGGCAGTCGTCTGGACACCAGAATTTTCCTTTGGGAGAATTCCACTCAAAGGCAGAATCAAATTCAGAAACATTCAAGCATATATTTACACAGGGAGTTAAAAGTATATTTTGGTGGACCTCTTACAAAGCCACTGAACAGTTAAAAAACAACCATTCCAGAAAGAAGATTGATAAGAAATGCTTAAAAAGATACCAGAGAAACTCACTGAATCTCTCCAGTTTTCTGGTAGATTATATTCCTGTGCACTGAAAGTTCATAGTCAGATTTACTGCCAGGGTTCAGTAATACTGGGTTCTAAGAACATGAATTCCTGATTCAGTATCATTGGAGGTACTGGCAGTTTCTTGTGGGATTCAAGTCCTTTGGGGACTGAGGTGCTGTTTGTGTAAAACCATTAATTTCTGCTCAATCCCTTTGCTTGCTATTCACAAGATCCGGTCCTATTTCCTTCTTTTATGTAGCATAGGTTTTACTTGTCACCAGTGCTGGGGCCAGGGAATTTTAGGCTCAGTGATTAGCTGAGAGGGGGAAAGCTCAAGGAGAGGAGCTGGGACCTGGCACAGCATGGACAAAGAATTTTTGGTGGTGTTTGGGCTGATGGAGAGCCTTCGTAGCAAAATGGGCAGCTGGGAGTAGGGATGATCTTGGTTGCATTGGGGAAAAAATGGAATCTCTTCCAAAATTGCCATCAGCTGGTTCTATGCAGCCTGTAAAGGAGGCCCTGGACCTGAGACTAAGCCCTTCCCTGCCTCCCCTTTCCCACTGCCTTTCCTCCCCAATGCACCATACTTGAGGACTGAGCTGTCACGGTCTAACTGGCTGACTCCTTTTGCTGCCAGTCTGTCAGTTTTGGCAAGCCCAGGCTTCCAAGTACCTGTAGCCTTGATTTCATGTCAGATCTTGCCAGGTGTATCTGAATGACTCAGTTGCAGGCAGCTGTCAAGTGCTTACATGGCATGTTTCTCTATCCTCACGTGACATGAAAGGGCACATGGACCTGTTTATTCAACAGCTTGTTTAGTATCTAGGCGGACAGTATCATAGGAATTACCATAATGCTCTGGGGCAGACTAGGAAATCATCCTTTTTGTTTTCAAGACTCATTCTTTCAGAGGTAATTTGTACTTTTGCAATGTCAAAATAATTAGCACATGGAATTTTTCTGTGTAGACTTAATATCTGATCTTGCCCACAATGGACCAAGCTGTTTCTCCTGACAGTGATGAAGGAATGTGTTGGTTTGTCTCAAGTGCTTTCTAGGCAGGCTGCTGCTCCTGGCTGACCTGGGTTTCTAATGACAGCAGCACTCAGGGAAGAGGTTCCTTTCTGTACCTGCACAAAGCCAGGGTTCCTGCAGATGTGGGTAGGTGGAAGTCTGCCACCTCTTGGCAGCGCTGGCATGAGTAAGGAGGGATTTTGGGATGTAGAAATCTGTCTGGTGGAAGTTGGGGTAGAGGTGGCTGGGGATTTTATGCCTCTGGGGTGTGAATTTGTACCTTCCTCGTGTTTGTTTTCTTACTTCCCTCCGTGGAAGAGATAGAGATGAAAAACTAAACCTGTGCAGCTGACACTTTCTCAGGGCCTAGCAGAAAAGTGGTACTTTGGGCAGTGAGAAATACTGGCTAAAGGCTCCCATTGAAGGGTTATTTTTAGTGATTTTCTAGTGCACTTTGTGCTGAAACAGATATGCAAAACAGTTGGTGCCTGGGTGTTTGAGGAGATTCCTGGGAAAAGTGTGAATGTACCATTGTCTATTTTCTGAAACTCTTCCCTGCAGAGCTTAGGTAGCTCTTCTGCAGGTATTTTAGACCTAACCAGAATGGGCTTTTGCCAGTCTCTGGCATCCTGGATCTCCTTGGCATGCTGAGCCCTGCAGCTCTGCTGACCACAGGCTTTCCATTGTGCTTTCCTCATCAGAGAGCAGTGTACAGTGCTCCTGTGCAGACAGTAGGCTCATCCATCTCTTATCCCAAAATCTGACTTTTCTTCATGAAAACTGCCCTTCTTAACTTCTTCCTGAAGTCTGTTCCTCTGAGGCCTGGTCCTTTGCTGACTGTGCTCTTAGCCAACAAGCCTATCTCCAGAGGTTGTCAGCAGCATTCCCAGAGCCAGCCAGAAAAGACACAGAGCTGGATACTAGAGCTCCTGTTTAGCCAGCACCAGCTTCCTCCCTTACATTGTGTTTCTAGGCTCTACAGTGTGAAGAAAAACCTGTGGGTAGCTTTTTTCCTTGGAAGGATGGATAAGATGCCATTTTCTCAGCCATTAAAAGTTCATTCTAAAACCAGATGTGCTTCTCCCACCTCTGTAGCTTTTCCTGAGGAAGTGCAGTAAGCCAACATGTCATTTTTCAAGCAGACCTGAATTGTCACTTGTTCTCCCTAAGTCTCTTCCCTAAGCTGGAAGTCTGATCACTCTGTCAGGTTTGAGAGGGCACTGTTCTCAAAGGAATCATGTTTGATCTGAGTGTCAGTGATAGCATCATGCCTTTTGGGTGTCCAAACCACATCATTCACAGCTGAAGTTGAGAGTTGCTCTAGCGAAAGCAGGTATTTGCCACTGCTTGTCATCTCTGATAAAGCTGCAGAGAGGAGGAAGAAAACAAACCCAACCACTTAGAAGAGCTCACAAACGAGATACCTGCTACTAAATGGCTCAGACTGGAATTCGATTGGGAATTTAGGGGGTTGATGCTGTTAGTCCTGAAAAGTGTGTGGTGGGATCAGAAGTTGCCCTCAAGGGTGCTTGAGGCTTCCGTCTGTGGCAATGGTTCTTTGAGTGTACGATCTCCAGACCTTGATTCAGCACTTAGTCAGAAAGGAAGGGTTCTGCTTTCTGTACTTTTGTTGAGTCACCTTTGTTGAGCAGACCTTGTCACCTTGCTGCAAGATGTTATTTTTCTCGTGGTCATAACTGAAAGCTGCTGTTGACATGCACTTGGTTAGGAAATCACCTTCAGCTGTCACTGAGGCAGTCCCCTGAAATAGTAAGTCATTGCTTGGACACCCCACCCCACTAGTGATTCCTGTAACTGAGTAGAGAGACCAGTTGGAACAGATGCTTGCAGTGATGGTGAAGCTTTGGAGCTTTCTCTTCACCTGCTGCACATCTGTTCCTTTGATTTCTTTATTCCCATTTGAGCCACCATGGCTGGAAATAAGGTAGCATCTTCTGTGCAAGAAGTGTGTGTGCTGACCCAGATGCATAGAATTTTGCACAAGTTCAGAAACTTGGTAGCCATGGACTGTGCTTTTGCACAGCAAGACCATCCAGGCAGTCTTGGCAGCTTGCAGCTGTCAGGGGATGCTCAGCTAACATTAAACCATGGAGAAGGGAGTGGAGGGAGCAGTCCCACCATTCGTCCTCACTCATGGCTGCAGAGCTGACAGGCAGGAGCACTAGAAATGCAATAGTTTGTCTTGGGATCAGGAAAAGTAAAAATGAATTAACTCTTAATTGAATTCAGACTGGGAAGGGTACTGAGAATAATGCAGTGCTCTCCTTGTGTCCGAAACCCCAGCTCTTCCTGGGATAGTTTTTCTGATTGGATTGCAGGTTGGATAGTGCCAATGTTACCCTGTGTGAATCTCCCATAGTCATTTTTGTACACTTTCCTCAAGAGCAAGTGATTTATTTACAGTTTGTGCTTTCTCAGAGCTGTGCTGGACTGTCTCAGAAGCTTGCTCTCTTTAGTGCTGACTGAATCAGCTCACGAGACACTGCACGGTAAATCAACATACTGAGTGTTCGCTGCACACAGTGTCTGTTGTGCTCCAGGTGTGAAAATATGTTCAAACTTTGTTTTGTCCTAAACATAACATGACTTTATTCTGTTTCACAGTAGACTACACAGAGCAGCCAAGGCTCTTGAAGCTGATGCAGACCTGCCTTGAGGAACACCACAACTATTGTATCAATGGGCTCTGTGCCTTCCACAGCGAACTGAGGAAGCCCATATGCAAGTAAGGAGCACTGCCTATTATATCCTTCAAAAATAACGCTGGCATTGATTCTTTATGTGCTGCATGTGCAGCTTCACAGTGTCAGTCAGGTATTTGCAGGGTTTAAGTTTGGCACAGACCTGAGTTCTGTGATGCCTCAGGACTGCTAACAAGGCTGTAGTGCTGTGCTAGTGTAAAACTAAGAAAGGGAGAGGAAGAATTCATAGCTTTGTAGGTCACTGCCATGGTGCCATCTCAAATCACAGCTGGTGCTGGAGTAAATAGTGGAGGAATCAATAGATGTTCACAGTGGGTACTAAGAAGGGGACAAGATCTTCCAACATATCAGCTACAACTCCCTTATGCCACAACTACATACCAAGCAGGAACATGGTGTCCTTAAAATTCTCTAGGATGCATAGTGGGCAGCCTTGGCCTTTGGAGACCTTAAGGACCGGCAGAGCACAGTGCTCTTGGTCCACACCCTGCACAATGAGGGGGTGTTTAGACTGCATTGCTGCTGTGACTGCAGTACTCAAGCTAGCTTTAAACTAGATAAACTGGGGCAACTGGTAGTCTTGGTGGAGGGAAGAGGTTCTGAGTGAGCACCACGTTCAGCCCCTCCTTGTTTAGCCTTGTGATTTGTTTAAAACTGATGAAAACCAACGTGTGTTTGAAATAGAAAGCAAAAGAAGTTCTGAATAATTTTTGCATGATGTGTATTTATTTTGTAGGTGCCTTGCAGGTTATAATGGAGAGAGATGTGAACATTTAACACTAAATTCATATGCACATAATTCTTATGAGCGCTACATTGCTGTGGGAATTGGTGTAGGAATATTGACCAGTGGAATACTCGCCATCATCTACTGCTATGTAAGAAAGAGGTATGGGAAATCTGGAATCTTCTGATTACATTGATCTCAATTTCAGTGGGCAAAATTTTGAGGGCCCTCAGATTGTGTTTTTGCCTGCTACTAATCTGTGGTGTGATCTTAAAGGCACTAACACTCTATACTTCTGATTTCTGATCTACTGGTGGGGCTAGTGGTGCAATTGTCTGAAACGTGGGGTTCATTTGGGCTGCCTAAGTGAGTTAGGGGATTAGATTTTGGTTCTGTGCAGGTTGCTGCAGTTTCAGTTTTGGCTGATATAAATCACGTGATGGTGTCCATTTTAGATGCAGGAAACTGAAATCACCCTACAAAGTGTGTGTGGGCGAGACGGCGTTGTGAAGCCCTGGTGCTGGAACACTCACCAGTTTGCCTGCAGAGGAGGGGAAGTTCTGCTGGGAAGGCCCCATGTACCATCGGACAGGTACCTGGCCTCGCTGAGGAGATGAACTCGAGGGAATGGCAGAGGAGTGCGCGAAGGGAACTCCCGCAAGACTGACAGGCTCTGGGTGTTGAAGAAAAGACTTCCTCTCTTGGGTGAGGGTGGCTCATGCTCAGGTCCAAGCAGCTGAGGACACTGGCAGGCCTCTCAGCACTGTACTGTGCTTGGTGTTTGCCATGGGGAGGACTGGTTGGTTTTAGCTGTTTTCAGTCATTTCAAGTGCTCGTACAGTGTTCTGCCTTGGTCTTTTGTGTGTTTTGTTTGGTTTTGTTTTTTTCTTTTTTTCTCCTCTGGAGGAAAAGCACCACCTCCCTCACAGTGGAGCTGTATTCTGGACATCGTGGGCTGACCAGAAACCATTTGGGTTCTGATTTTGGTATCTGCTGGCTCTACGTGTGGATAAACAGCCCTCTCCCCACCCAACAGTTACTTTCAGCGTGCTGGGCCAAGTACGGGCTTCTGGTGCCATAAAGGACAAAAAATTGTTTGGACTGAGGAAAATGGCTCGTTCTCAAAACCTTCCTTAAATGTAGGAATATAGAGAGTAGGCAATTCCTGGAAAATTAGACCATGACACCTCTGGGCATGGCATGTCTTTATTGTTTTCATAAACAAAGCAACCAGATGCCTTTCTCAAAATGGATTATGGAGTGTGCTTGTGACAAAGAGCTCTCCTCTTCCCAAATATTCCATACCAACTCCTCAGTTCCATGGAATTTCAGGCAGAGCATTGCCTTGCTGCACCCTGATTTCTGCACAAGACCTGAATTGCTAGAGAAACTGGAATTTTGTTATGAAACTTCAACACAGCTTTTCCCAGGAAACAGACTTTCTCTATTCCATTTGCACATTATGGGCACAATGTGACCACTCAAATAAGAAAGAAATTACTTTAGGGATTTGGTTCTACCCTGGACTGACAGATTCCATATCGGATGCTTGGTTCTCTTCATCTTATTTACAAAGAATGGGGAAGGTACAAAGATTTGGTTCAAGGAAAAGGGAAGAAAATTGGTTCTGAAGATGGTGGCACTAACTGGGACTTCTCACTGACAGCTGGAGTGTTTGCCAGTGCTGATGTGACTAGACATGGCTCTCAGAGATTTTAATTTCAGCTGTTGCACATCTGTGCTCAGCCATCTACCAGAAAAAGGCAGTTGGTACTTTGAGATCTTGTGGGGTAATATCGGCTCCTTAATTCCGGTGCCCTGCTTAAAAGCTCAGTTTCTTTGTTATGTGAGTTAATTTTCACAACCAAGGATGCATGCTGTTTGTTAAAGTGGGACTACAGTGACAGTGCTGAAATGTGTATGAAAGGGTTTGAAATGGTAAAGGTATGTATGGCACTTGAATGGTCTGAAGTTCAGGGGGTTTCTCATGTGGAGATCCTGATCAGTGGCTGAGCCATCTTGGCTCTGTGATACCAGTAAATAAAACAGTACGTCACACACTGCTTGGAATCCCATGTAACAGAGGGAGCAAGCAGCATATGCACGCAGAAAAAGGAGGAGTGGATGGACATTAATCCTCTCCTCTGCACATTGACACTAGCATTTTCCAAATCTCAGCCTTTTTGTCTTCTTTATCTACAGTCAGATCTTCAAATCTTTGCACTGTTTGCTCCTTTCCATTCTTCTGACCTTTTCTTAGGTTCCACTGCCAGATAACTTGTGCTCTTCACAGTCTTCAAGTCAGTTTTCAGTAGTGGTCCCTAACATTTTCTGTGTCACGTGTGTATGGTGAGAGGGCAATTAGATGTGAATTACAGTCTGTACATCCTCACAAACAAAAAATACCCTTCACCCATCTCACATGGAAATTGAAAATGTGCATGTTGTCAGGAAAACACAGGTGAGAGATCTTTCTCACTGGTCTGGCAGAAAATTGCTGAATATCCAAATGATGAAAAGCCTTAGAGTTTTTGTTATGTGAGTGAATCTCCCTCTCCCCAGTGAGTTTCCTCTTCCTGCACTCACACTGCTGGTGTTGGATTCACTTCCCAAGGACCAGCCCTTCTCCATTGCAGAGGCTGTGTCTCAGAGCAGACATACACCCTACACAACCGACTCAGGGGGTATGTGCACTTGTCACAGAAGTTCTAAGGGCAGGAGTTTGAACAACTGGACTTCACCTTGCCCAAAGAAAACTGTTGGAGAGAGATGCATTTTGTCTGCGTGTCCTCTTACTGATGTTTGTTGTACTCTTTGTGTACCACTGGCCGAGCAGGTGCCCTGCAGGATACGCAAGTGCCTCTTCAGTGGTATTTATTCATTGCAGTGAGCCATTTTGTACCTACAGCAACATACACTGACTTCATTTTTTCAGTGCTTGGTTACACATAAGTGAAAAGGAAGGTTTACTTAAGGGCCACAATTTAGCAGGAGACTATATAGTGAAATATGTTTTTGTATATCAGTTGGTTTTCAGGCCCAGGGTGGCTTTGGAAGTGACAGTTTGCTGATATTTTTCTGCTGGTGGAAGAAAAGCTGGAGAGTGAAACACCAGATGAGCCTGTGCCATGCAAAATGAGACTTTGTGTCAGGGCAGAATGGAAAGATGAAGATGGGAAGAAGGGAAGACAGGATGAAAGGCAGGCAGGCAGACAGGCAGGAAGGAAGGAAAATAAGATGTTTCCTTTATTTTAATTTTCTTTTTCCAAGTGGTGTCATGGCTTCCAGCATTGGGTTCCTCGCCACCTGGATGCTGTGTGCCTGTCCTGCAGAAGCACAGCCTCGGAGCAGGCCCCAGCTGTGTGTGAGGCATTGCTGCATGACTGACTCACGGTGCAGTTTGGCTGAGGGAGTCTGCATGGCCTCAGATCGCTTCATGGAGTCAGCCCTGCTGAGCCCTGCCTTGATAAGTGACAGATGCTGCCAGCCTGGAATGGTGTGTTGCTGCTTACGGTGCTGAATTTCCTGCAGAACTGGCCTGTCAAAGGATCAGGATTATCTTTCCTAGCTCATTAATCAGGCTCAGATTCTTTCTGTAGTGGCATAATGAAGAGAGTTGTAAGCTTCTCCTTCCCATTCCAGCTGCATGTGCAAAACCTGTCATTTCAAGAGGAGCCCCTGCATTTGTGTGAATTTTAGGCAGGCCTGCCTCAGCTGTGAGGGGCAGCAGCTCAGCAGAGCCAAGCCAGAGACACCAAAGACCGGCATGTGCCTTTCTGAAGGACAGAGCTCTTGCCCTGTGCATGATCCAGGCTGGTGGAACCATGCTGGCTTTTCCTGCAGCACATCTCTCAAGCTGAGTTGCCCTTAAGCCACCCAGCCCTGAACCTGCTTCACTGGCATCTGCAGCCACTGTGCAGGTGTGCTGGGCTGCCACTGGAACACCTTCCCTGAATTCAATGCCCATTTTCTGCTCAGTTGTGTGGGTGGCCTGCAGTTTCCTGATCCCAGAAAGGTCTGTTTCAAAAAGTGAGATGCAAGCCTGGTAAAAAAGACACTACCTTTGGTTTTGGGGGGAAGTGTGAAGTGTAAGGAGCTGTATTGATGCTCCGACTGTACAGTGTCCCTGTCCTGCCTGCCTGCCAGGGCACACTGGTGGCTGGCAGGCAGGTAGGAGACAGTTTTTCCTTGGAGATTTTCTCTTTTTCGTAGTAACCCAGAGTATATTTGGATAATTACACACCAGGGTTTCTTCTGCATCCCACTTATAGTGAAAGTACAAATCTTGTTCGTGCTGCTGCAGCAGTGCAGTCCTATCTTGTGCTTGTATACTAGGAACTAGCTGTGAAATTGGTTACTTGCTAGTGACTCTTAGCTTCATGCAAAAAAACCCCCACCCCAACTCTCATCCCTCCTCCCCCCCCAAAAAAAAACCCAAATCAAACTCAGAAATCAAACCCAGAAAATCATATTCCTCTTGGCAAAATTTTAGAGCTTTGTAATTCTTTACACCCATTATATGTTTTTGTTTCATTTCTGGTCCCTGAAGTACACTCTAAGTGGCAAAGCATCCCACAAGGAGAAGGCTAATTTGGCAACATAATTGATTTTATAATTAAGTTCAGAATATCTCCTGTCACCCCTGAAGCTTGCAGCTCTTAATGGATTGCCTTTAGACCATCCCTAGGAAGCAAGGCTTTAAGAATGATGTTCTGTGGAGAAATAAAACATGGAGGGATTAAAGTAACATGATGAAGAGGCATCAAACTTCAAACTTTTTTAAAACATAAATCATTCTTCTGTGAGTTCTTTTAAGAAATGGTGCTTGGGTAGGTCATTAATACAGTAAGTGTTGAGAGAGGGGACAGATGGGTCAGACTTGGTAAAATGCAAGTTTGATGACAAACAGCAAGAGTTTATTTATGAATATTCATTTCAGTTTTCTCTCGTGTGATATGAGTGCAGATTTTCTGTTTGTGTTTTAACTTGTAGAGCTATTCTGAAAAGTATCATGGCAAAGTGTAAGTGTTTGAAACCACACAATTTGCATGATGTGGATAAAAAATTTGAAGGCTGGACTCAGTCAGCTCCAGCCTTGTCATAGGCACGTTCTTCTTAGCCCTGCTGATTTCAGTGAATGCTGGCACGGAACCCAGTGCTGGCTGCTCTGTGGTCTGTATGTCACAGAGCTCTGGTGGGGCTGCTCTTACCTGTCCTGAGCCTTGCTTGGAACAGGGAAATGCCTGTAGAGGTCCCTATAGTACTGCAAATCCAGGAAACCATTCAGGACTCCTCCTTTATGACCCAGTTAACAAACAAACAAAAAAAAGTGCAGATATTCATTAAAAGCTCAGTGTAAGTAGTCATTAATTATCATGACAGCAATAAAATCTTGTACTATGACTAGTCTTGGGGTTGCTCCTACTCTCGCTGAACTGAGTGGAAGCAAGAGCAGGTTCTGTGAGCAGCAGATCTTGGTGAGCTGAAGGAGGTATGCACGACAGGGAACTGTTCACTGGGCTGGTTTGGGAGCACTGGTACTCTGGGCCCTTTTGGCTCTTGGCTGCACAGGTGGGAAGAGCTCACTCTGTGTGGCTGCTGAAGTTGGGATCTGGAGCACAGGCTGGTTTTGGTTGAGAGCAGGGTTTGACTTGGCATGAAGCCCATGGCCTGTGGGCAAGCAAAAGTCTAAATGAGAGGTTGCTTGAGTCAAATTAAAATTCTAATTCCATTTTTCACAAGTATAAACATAAAAATAGTCTATGAGACACAGTTTCACAGACAAGTTAGGGTTAAAACTGCTTTAAATGCTTATTCTCTGGAGCAGTTTGGGATGAGCTGAACTTGGTAGTCAAGGCACGTCTTGCATAGCCATTCTGGGGGAGTTTTCCATTTGATGGTTTGGGGTTTTGCCCCGTTGTGGAATTAGGGCCATCTGTGAATGGTCGCCTGCCTTAGCTCTGGTCTCAGTTTTCTAATTCATAAAAAGGCCAGAGGTATCCAAAGGTGAGGTTTTGATTCCATGTCTAAGACTGAGTCACTTACATGCTAATTTTTAATCAAAACTTCTTGTTGAATTTGTCTGGTGAATATTGGCAAGGAAGTTTCCTTGTATAGGTTCCCTAGTGGCATTTTTTTATAAAGGCATTTTGTCCTTTAATAAGCAAAAATACAGTTTGCTGCATTTTGAATACCTGATATTCAAATGCCAGGTGTGTTTCCTGGCCAGGACTGACCAAAATGGGGCATGGCAGCATTGCCCTTGTTTGGTGGGAGCCAGGCTGATGGAGAGCCAGCCTGAGGTGCCCAGCATGGGACAGCTTCCTTGGCAGGGTATGTCTGTGAGGCCAGAGCTGAGTGTCCATACCTGCTGCCTCAGGCCTGAATTGCATCTGGAAGCCCAGTTTTTGGAGCACTATTGCTCTATGCCAGTTCATCTGCCATCACCTTCAGCTTCCCAAGCCAGGGGAAACATTATGATCCAGTTACAGGGGTGTGAGAGCATGGGCCCTGTCACTCCAAATCTGTTCTGCTCTTTGTCTTTTTTTTAAATTGGTTTTCAGGTTCTTTTGTTTGGGGGCACGGGGAATGCAAGAACCCTTCCTTTTCCTTTCTCCTCCTTTTCCAAGGCTGTTCTGCAGAGAGGCCTCTCCACAGCTCCCTCTGGCAAACAGCACAGCCAAGCCTGAGATACGAGAGGACAGGGCCGAGCTTTGCAAGAATGTCTGAGTAACTCGGGCAAAGCTAATTTGTTTGACATCATTTCTGTACGTAAGGCTAAGTCTGTTTGTGTGCCATTGTTATGGCAAATCCCACGACGAATGGCCTTCTATTGACTTCTGCAGGCCGTTTGACAGAGCACAGCAGCGGATTTGGCCATGAGCACTGTTCCAGGAAGCTGCCTTAATAGATGCCAACGCCAAATTCAAAGGCTGTGATACAACAGCTGGGCCTTGCAGGGAGTTGTGTTAGCTTCACCAAGGGAGGACCCGAGCACTTCCCTTGAGTGCATCCCTGATCTGCCAGCTGGGAAGCCCAGCAGTCATCTCTGGGCAGGAGAAGCAGGATGGGATGAGTCAGTGACACACGGGGCGGGAGGGGGACCTTGAGTTACAGGCCGTGCCAGAACATGCAAGATCTGGCTAAGAGTTTTGTGCTTTTTCCCCTTCTTTTCAAGGCTATGGCATTGCATGTTCATGGGCATTTCTTGGAGGGATGCTCTTCAGGAAGGGGAACTCAAGGAGGGCCTCCAAGTGGCCTTGTCTGTGTTTATGATTTTTGGAAACTCAGTATCTCAGGTGCTGAGTTTTTGGGTATGTCTTTGTAGTTCTGACATGGTACTTCGGTAGCTTAATCTGCCCTGTGTCTCAGGATGGATGAATCCTGCAGCACCAGCTGCTGCTGTCAAAGCCATGCCCTCTCAGGTCATGTGGGCTTGCTGGAGCAAACTGGTGCCTTGTAACGCAGGCAGGACTCCCAAGGAGCTGCAAGAAAGGAAATTCTCTTGCCCTTTCCCCTTGTCTTGTTAATGCTTCTCTTGACTTCTGTGGTGGCATGTTCACGATGTCTCTTGTGCAAATAGATATGAAAGTTCTCCCTCAGGCACTTCTCAGCCGTCTTCTGAATTCCTTTCTCCATCACTAACGATGTTTTCCATCAAGATTACAGCAGGAAAAATATGTTCTCTATGGGCTAGGTGCTCCCCTGTGTGTGAAAAGTGTGTGCAGGAGCCAAGAAACACTAGGAGTTTCTTCCTGATTGTTCCCAAGAAGAATGGAGAGTGACGCAGGCGGAGGGCACAACCTTACACCAACACACAGACACTGCACAGAAATGTCTTGTGACCTTAGCACGACAATGAGGAGTTTGGGGGTGGTCTGACCCAGTTGGGTGTCCCCTCACATTCCTCTCTGACCTTTTCATTCTGGCCCAGTGGAGTTCCTTTCAGCCTCATTCTTCCTGGCTTACCCAAAAGAGGTATCTCCCTGCCAGGAGCACAGGAGCAGGTGCCCTCGTGTAATTCAAGTGCCACATTCATACTGCAGCCTGAAAGGATTTTAAAGGGGTGTTTAGGATAATACCAAGTAAGGGTTAGTTTGATTGCTTTTTAAACCATTAATGATTTGTGAAGTGTACTGGTGGAATGCCTCCACTGAAGGCTTTTCAAATCAATCATAAAGTAGGGCTCTGTGATTTTCCCAATCAGCTCTGACCTAACTCCAAGCCCTGCTGCAGGCTGTAATAAAGCATTTATTGTCATCAGTGGGTGCAAACTCAGGCTACTTGCACTGCCTTTAGTCCGTGGGTATTTAGGTGTTTATGGCTTTTGACTGCTGTGGGATTCTTAAAAATTCCTGTTTGTGGTGGTTTCTTGAATGAGAAATACCATCATACATAAGAAGTGCAAGGTGAGAGATACAAACCAACATGACGCTTGGTAACAGCAACTCAGAGATGTAAGTGTGCTTTGAATGCTACTGGAAGGTTAAAAACCTGGGTGGAGAAGAAACTCAGGGGCACTTGGCCCAGTGTATGTTTGTGTGTGTGTGTGTGTGTGTGTGTGTGTGTGTGTGTGTGTGTGTGTGTGTGTGTGTGTGTAGGCACAATTTGGGTAAAGCCTGTTGAAGTCCTGGGCTGCCACAGGGCTCCTGAGGACTGCACATTGTCCATAATTTCAGTGAATTGAAGGGAGACTGGTTCTCTCTCTCAATACAAATAATTCTGTGTATGTGCATTGAAAGGAAATAAGACACAGATGGGAGATGAATTCCCTTTGTCTTCCGAACATTGGAATACATTTGTTTAAGACTATGCATTGCTTCATTATTTGCACATCCTTCCTTCAGCACTTAAGCTGTGTGCTGAATTCCTATTATGCAAATGATATTTTCTGTGATGAGTGTCCAGGTGACATTGAAAAACATGGTCAAATATTGACAGAGGTGCCCTCTGTGTGTGTGGTAAAAAAATCTCTGACTTTAATCTGCATACCATACCTTGTGCTGATGAAGAGCTGAGGCTCTGCCCTAGATATCAGGTGGTTTGGTAATGTTGAACAGCAAGTTTGTCTTTATTTCTCATAAAAAAATCTTTGTTGACCCAGAGCTTGGGTTCATGCAGATCAGTACATGTGCAGAAAGCCCTGCAGAAAACGTTTCATTATCCTTCAAAGAACTCAGTGGGGGGGAGAGTTGGACCCCCTGTGCCCACTGCCATGTCTCTCCTGCAGCCTATGGAGGGTTTGGAGTGGAGGGCTCTGCCCTGGCAAAGGGACAGGTCTGTATGCGAAAGGAGCCTGCACAATCTTCCTATTCTGCACCAGAGCTTTAGTCCAGTCCTTTCCACACACAGGTTCCCCCAGGGTCTATGGTCCTGTGCAGAATGCAAAAATGATAATTGATAGAAATTACAATTAATATAAATAAGAAAAAATTACAGTTCCGTATGATTTAATGCAAGTCACTGCCAAAGAAGTCCAAGCAGAGGTTTCCACATATCACTTAGAGTGAGATGGTACAAAAGCAGCTTGATCTGCTTCAGGTGGCCTGTTAGTTCAGAGGCTTGAGCTTGAACATGGCTCCTGTCTCTTCTGTAAAGCAACAAGCTACCTGGATGCCATGCAGGAGCTAAACGTTTATTTAGCCTATGCTAAGGGTGAGCAAGCAGCAAAGGGAATAGCATGGATTGTTGGGGTGAGTCCACCATGCACAGAGTCTGACATGTCCCAGGGGAAACAGGCCCAAGGGACAGAGTGGTCATGGCATGGGAATAATAATGACCTGACTTTAGGAGTTTTCCACTCTTAAATCTCTCTCCATGGTCACATTTAAATTTCCCTTCTCCCGCAGTATGGGTCAGGGCTGCAGCATCAGGAACAGGAGCCTGCGAGGCAGCAGTGCTGCTCTGGCTCAGCATCCACAGAGGAAGTGATCCATGAGAAGGGCAGGAGTGGAGCACAGGGACAAAGGTACAAGTCCCTGCCTCTGCACATGTTTGGTAAGTTGCAGACCCTGTACTTGCCTCCCTGCTGCCATCAGACAAATATCCAAATAGCTACAAGGATGCCACGGGGATGAAAGTGTTACAGACTTAGAAGGTAGTTCAGAGATGCTGGGGTAGGGTAAACCAACACTTAGTCCATACGTAACACTTTGCATCTGTAGATGGAAAACCAGTCTTGCCCCCAGCGCGAACTCTGGGGGAAGCGGGCAACGTTTCAGCAGCCAGATGAAATTATCCAGCTGACGTTAACCAAAGGCTGCCTTGGCCTGTCATGCTGCAGAGAGAGTGGAGCCTTCTCTGCCTCTGCTTTTGCTTTTGCTCCTTGCCTCCTTCAGCCCTTCCATCCATAAACAACTGGGGGGAGTTTCGGGCGTTACTAATTTTAATAAAGTGGGTTTAAGAATGTTTTGCCTCTCCAGAGCTTTCATAATATATAGTAATAGAGGCTTTTGGCAGGAGCAGTAAAGCAAATTGCTCCCACCCTCCCTTAGCATGCGGTAAGGTGTGTATGTCCCAGCAGCCACATGACTGAAAGTCTGAACACGGCACAGCACCTGGGAAGCTGGGAATGCCCGTGTGAAACACGCAGGCTCCATGTCCTGCACAGAAGCACCAGCCTCTGCTCTCCCACGCTCACTGGGCCCATGATCTCTGCCAACTCGTGCAGTTCTCTGGAACTGCTTATTTTGGAAATGATGGGGAATGTTCTGTCACTGAGGATGCACATCCTTGCACCATAGTTTACTCTAAGCCTTAATTTTCTTTGCTTTTGAGGGCTTGCATCAGACTTTCAGGCACTATTGAACAGAGACATTTATGTTTATCTGCCTACCTGGTAAGGGAAAGGTAAGCAATTTTTATGCTTCAAATGCCTCTCATATCTCCCCAAGGGCATTTAGTTATCTCGTTCCTTGGCTGTAGGTACAGTTGTAGTGGGTGTAAGTTACAGCTTCCTCCTGCTCTATCTGCAAAGCAATCTGGATCCCAGCTGAGTTCATAGTGCAGTATGCAGTGATCTACCTTAGAACAAGTAGGGTCAGGACTTCACACTGCTGCCTTTTCCTCCTTGTTTTATATTAAACAAGTTCCTGATGATTTCCTGTACAGTGAACACCCGTTTCAGGTGTGGCTGTCACTGTTCAGGTGGTGCTAATTATGGGTTAGAGGGGTGTAACACACAGGCTTCCCACTCCAGGTAACAGTAGGGATGACACCAGAGCAGTCTGTGCCCCTCACAGTAGCATAGGAGAAGAAAATGGTGTCCTGTCTAGGAAGGTTTAGGGAAGACCACTGAGATGATGCTGGGAATCAGACCGAAATGAGACTTGTTCTAGTGTTCTCTTGCTTGTGACATAGGATATGAGTCTTGTCCTTTTAGCCAAAGTCTGGGGGAAGTAGCTGAATGCTTTTCTGGCATCTGACCTGATGCTACCATGATTGTAGCCTGGAGTTACAGTTCTTCAAGGCACTTGTTTTTGGAGCTAAGGATGTCTTGTTAAGACTACTTGGCATCAGCATGCTCCCAAGTAGTGGGTTGTTCACGTGAATGAGCAGTGACACAACTCAGTGCTCCTGCTTCTACACCAAGTGTTCATAGTGTTGTTCTTCTGTTTGCTTCCAAGCTGGAACTTCCCTATGCATGAAAGCAGTTCCTCCATCCCTCAAAGCTGACTACCTAGTTAGTCAAATAGGAGCCAACCAGGATAGGTGTGCCTTGCTTTTAATACAGTATTTAGCTGAGAGGGAACTTTGAGCTTCTCTCTAGCTCTGCTAGGAGGTTCTGTCCTGAGATGCACTGCCAAAACATAAGACTTTGGTGTTATGACTTCTTTTTGAAAAGTATCTTTAGATTTACTGCAGAAAATTTGCAGATTGTGGACAGGTATCTAATTAATGATCATCAAAACATCCTATTTTGCAACACTGAAGAAACTTACAAGAAAATTTAGATTTTTCTCTGTGTGTCACTGTCTTCAGCTGGAATGGATTGTTTATATTAAAAACACCCTACCTCTAGGTAAGATGTAGCAACAAGCTACATTCGTATCAGTGTAACTCCCTTGCCTTCTCTACCTGAGTGAGAACTACACAGCATAAGCCTCTGGGAAGTAATGCCAGCAGTAATGTGTTGTTCCTATGATTTAAAGTTCCCCAGCAGATGCTCTCCAAATGCACCAACTCTGCAAACAATTTGTAGAAGCGATTAAATAGAAGTCTTGGTATGTACCGTGAGAGGCAATGCGTGGTCAGTATGGGTTGTGTAACATTACCAGTGAAGTCGTAGGAGAGAGAGACAGACTTGCTGCAGACAGGCATGTATCAACTGGTCAAGTGCAGCTGAGGGGCTTCTGACAGGATATTTAAAAATGGCTGATATCCTGTTTATGGGAACCATGTAAACAATCGAAGGCCGTTGCCCAAAGGCTCCACTGTTACTCAGATCTGCGTAAAAGACAGTTCCGACACGAGCAATGCAGTTGGCAGCTCTGATGATGTGACAAGGCAATCAAAGCTGCTCCGCTGTAATTAAACGCGCACAGTGATGCGCAGCGCATTGCATAAGGTGCAGCGTGAGACACTGGGAGAAGGCTTGCAGAGAGACCTCTGGTTTAATTTAGTTAACATGTGTGCCCTTTAAAGTGGCTGGTTTGGAAAGATGGGTAATGAGCTTTGTGTACTGTAACTCTTCCTGGAAATCGCTCTCCTGGTTCACAAAGGGGAATGTTAGGGGACCAAAACAGGGGGAAGCGTTGAGGAGGCAGGATGGAGACAGAAGAGCAGAGCCGTGTTCTGTACAGGCTCTCAGTTCTGGCATGTTTCATCTGAAACAGGCCGTCTCCTGTGCTGGCTTAATGGGCTTCTGGCTGATGTCAGGATGCTTGTGTGCTGGGTTTGGGCAGGGTAGCTTAATCCGGGTGTGGAGCTGGAACGTGAGTGTGTGATGCTTGAGGGGGTGACCTCGGCTGTAGGCACGCTGCAAGTCAGGGGCCAAAAGTGTCTCATCTCATCCTGATTATCTGATGTGGAGCCTCACAGAAAAGGGGTTCTCAGGGATATCTGGTGAAAATCCTATAGAGGAACTGTTGTTGTTCAGAAGTTTAATGAGGCTCAGAGACCAAATTTGTGGCTGGCAGCCTTGGCTAATTCATCCTTGTTCCCTAGCCCTTAAGTTCCTATATGAAGGATGAAGAGCCTGGCTGCAGGATGATCGATGAAGAACTGCCGGCCATAGCCTAGTGCTGTTGTTAATTTAATAGCATCACTGATCTAATTGAACCAAGCCCTGGCCTTTGTCCTGTCCCACTTGATTTACACGTATGCACTCCCCGTGTCATAAAGGAGATCTCCTGCCTCTCTTAAATAACACTAAGCTGCAGGAAGGAGGATGAGGGGGTGGATGTGTAGATACCACACGGAGGAGTTATCCGTGGAAGTGTCACAGTCAGCCGACTGGCCACTGCCACCTGTCCCCCAGGATATCCAGTTGCAGATTCCTGTCTTGTCCCATCTCCTACTTGCACCTCAAATGACCAGCGCCCTCTATACCCATGGATGGAGAGGCGGCACAAGTTCCCTGGGGCCTGGGCCTTCACCTCCCCTTGGCCCTTGGGCAAACCCACAGCTCCTTGCTGAGAAAGCAGAGAAACATACAGGCACTGAACACCTTTTATTTTGCTCTTTAATGTGGGAGGAATCCAGGCTGCACTCCTGAGATAGGTTGGGGAACAGCCAGCTCTGACCAGAGAAATGGAGTCTGTCTCCTTTCCTGCTAGCTGACAGCAGTGTGACCTGCATAAATGGGAGGAAAAATCAGCATTGCAGGCAGATAGTTTCTACCCATGCAGGAGCTCTTTTCAACCCCACAGAGGCCTACAGTCCTTCCCTGTGGCTTCCAGTCAGTATCCAGTCTGTGGCTAATCCATTCTGAATTAGCTAATCCATTTCTTCCGTGTGTGACCTAGGAACGGTATCCAGGGAGACTTGGATACCTGAGATGATGTTCAGACCATCAGGAGGAGAAGGCAACTAGAATATGATTTCACATAGTCTTGGCCATTCCCAAACCAAACCCCAGAGGTTTCCACATACCATGTGACTCATAGGCTCTCAAGAGTTGGTGGTACTGAATTCACTGGAGATCAAAGAATATGGAGTTTTATAGCAGGTTGGGCCCAGTCAGGGAAAACACCGAATGGAAGTGTGTTGTTGGGTGTTGCAACCCCAAAGTATTCGTGATCAGCTTCTTTCCCTTCTACCTGCATCTACCTGCAGACAGAGAGCATGATATCCAGCCTGGCTCCCAGCTGTTGTGAGCTGGAGAGAGTGCCATGGATTATTTTTGCTGGAGTTGTAGGAGAGCTTCATTGGGGGACCACAGTGTCCTAGTTTGAAGTATGACTGCAGTGATGAATTGGGCACCTGTGTTTATAGGCTCCCTGGGGCAGACTGTCTCATCACCTCTGCATGACAACAGCCAGCACAATAAAGGCCGGATCCTCACAGCCTTTTTTTTGTTGTTGGGGGTTTTTTTGGTTTGGTTTTTTTTTTTTTTTTTTTGGTCACTTCAGTAATAGTAATGATTAACAGTAATTATCAGAACAGTAGTGGGAGTGTCCCATAATGCTAGTGGATGGGGGAATTCCACTAAGCGCATCTGCTCCAATGCTTAGCGCTGGTTACCAGGCCAAACAAATACACCAAGGACCTGTGGCTCTTTCCTAGATTTGGTTTCTGGAACGTGCTGGCTAAGCTGGTTTCAGGTGAATTGCTGTTTACTCCATCATCCCTAATGACACATTCCTTCTGTCCAGGGTGCCCCAGCTCCCCGTGTTCATGGCTGGCATGCAGGTGACAGTCCCTGCTGTGTTGCAGCCAAAACGTGGAGTCTGCGACTGGCTGAAGTCCCAGTGGTGGAGCAGGGCCTGGAGCACGAGGGCGAGTCACAGATCAGTGCTGCTTTGGATTCAGCAGGCTGAGCACAGGCAGGGAAACAGCCTGCTAGTCAGCCCTTCCTCCGCTTGAGATATATGAGCGAAATATTTATAGAGGCCCAAAAGAAACTTGCCAAAGGGATTGAGGCCAACGCAGCTGAGGTCTGTGGCGGCCAAGATTCTCAGATGGAGCAGTGAAGAGTCAAGGGCTCTGCTGATGGTGTGTGTGCAGCACATATTGCTCAGGCTTTAATGCAGGCCTTAGAGGCTGGTCCTGTGCTTCAGCAGGTCTGTGCTTCCCACTGACAGTGTCTTCCTCTTGTCTTCCCCATGCTGGCATCAGCTGTCTCAACGGGAGGTACAGGAGAAGCATGGAAGGTTGAAATGGAGAGCCCATAGCCAGGAGGGACTGCTGTGCAGAAAACCTGAAAGCAGCTGGTGAGTCACACTGGTGCCCATTGCAGTGGGTTCACTGTCATTTCACTGTCCTGAGATGGATGTCACTTTGGGAAGAGCCATCAAGCGGGTGGGCCATACGGTGATCCACCAGGAATGTGCTGCCATGTGGAAATTTCACTTCTGTTCACTTCTATTCACTGATCAGGGGCATAAATTATGCACCCATGCATGCACATGGTGACTTGTCAGAGAAGGCAATCTTCATCTTTGCCTGTGTTCTGTCTCTCAGTGGTTAATCCTTGTCTCTGGAGAATGAGAAATCTGTGGAAGAGATGACTATAAATTCAAAAGAGGTGCTGATGGACAGAACAGCACGCAGGACTGTTGGTTCAGGGGCTGGTGTTCTCCCAGCTTGCTTGCAACCTACTACATGCTCTGGGGAAATCCCCTTTGCTTCAAGCTTTGTCCTTCTATTATTCTATTCTATGTGATTATTCTAAACACTTTATCCAAAGCAAGGAGAAACAATTAATAGATATAAGGACAGTGATATGGGGGGGACTTGGCTTGACATGGAATGATAGCATGTGCTATCACTATCTCAGCAAGAGCACGGATTTGTTTAGCACCAAGAAAAGGCAGAAGCCACGGAAAGACTCCACAAATGAGAAAAGCTTCAACCCCTAAGGGTTGAAGGCTAAGAAATCACTCAGCATGGAGCGCTGGGCTGTAATTAGGAAAGGGAAATCGCCAGCTGAGCATTAAGAAGTTCTTGGTGCCTGTGAGATGTGTTTAGCCATTCAGGATTTGCCCAGGGGAAAATAATGGCAAAGTCATACAAGCCAGGAGAATAATGTTTTTAAAACTGCCCTTTAGGGAGGAATGTGGCATGAACTGGGAGGCCTGTCTCCCTTTTCAATGCCATCTTCTGAGATGGATGAGAATTAGCTGCTTGGGGTTTTTTTCCTTTCTTTTTTAAATTGCTGGCTAATGCTGACCCAAGAAGTTGACAAAGAAATCAGTGAATCTGGGGAATTGTTCGTTATTTTTAATAGCAAAACATCTGTGTTGTCTAGTAACTTTGACCTCGTGTTGTGTTTACAGGAAGAGGCATTGGCCACTTTCAGCCCTGGGTGCAGAATCTGAACTCTCATAGTTTATAGGAGAGACTGGTTGTTTAAGAACACTTGACCTAATTTATCCCTCACATTCATGGCAAATTTGAAACTGACCTTTAAATGGAGTCATTTGGCTCAAGGTTTTTCTTCACTCCATTTCCTCCAGACGATCGCATCTACGTATTCCAGTTAAAAATACATTCCTTCTTAGGGCATTTGTGTTCCCACGAGTCCCAAGATTTTTACCATTTATGATTTTCATAAAATCATGGAATCGTTTAGGTTGGAAAGGCCCTCTAGGATCATTGAGTCCAACCATTTCCCCAGCACTGCAAAGCCCACCGCTGAACTGTGACTTCAATGCCACATCTACATGCCTTTTGTATCCCTTCGGGAACGTAATATTAATCTTGTGTAGTTCAAATGAAAATGCTTTCAAGAGTGAGGTGCATTCCAATTGACATCTGACCTTCTGAGAGTATTCCCTGAGCATCTCACATTTTGTGCAATGAAAGCTTGCTGTATGTAAGTCTGCTTACAGACATACTGACATGTGCACTCATGCTTTTTGAAAAATTCTGGATTATTTTCCCAAGAATTTATGAAATTGCTGTTTTTCGTTACTTTGCATGTGTGCGTAACGGTGGTGAGTGCATCAGTGCAAAAGTAGGAATGATTTTCTTTCCATTTCAAAAATACTTTCTAGCAAGAAAATATGTCAATTTTGAAAATTGGTCTTGTTTTCAACAGATGAAACCAATGGAGATCCATGCCCACTGCAGCAATGCATAAAACCAGGTGCAAGTCCTACATCAGGCAGCTAAAGTAAGCTGTACAGACGCTTGCCATATATGGTTTTAGTTATGTAAAAATGTAAAAACACACAGATGAAGTGGCAGTTCATTGCTGTGAACACATGTATTCTTCTACAGCAAGTCCCCATGAGGAAAATAGACGCCACAGAAAAATACACATTTAAGATGTGGTTTTTCCTCTTTAAATCAAAAAGGGCATGTTGTTCATAGAAAGTGCTGTGTGTCATCAGTGATGGATACACTGACAGACAGGCCTCAGTCCGCACCCTTGCAATAATCACTGCTGTGAATCTGCTGCTCTGTCCTAAAAGGGGAGATGAATGCTTGAGACATTGCAAGGACTGAAGCAAGCTGCAGCAAGCTGAAGCAAGGACTTCAGCTGAGCCTCTGTACTTTGTAAACAGAGGTTTTCTTTAAAGGTGGTTATTAAGGCATTGCAAGGTAATAAAAGCAAACAAGTCTTTTGCACAAGTTCTTAAGGTATTTCTTCATATCCTCGTTACACTTTGTAAAGAAAAACATCCTGAAATGTCAAAGCATTCAGGGGGCTTCTCACTGGTTGGGTGCCAAGGGGTACAAATCCATGGGCGCCTTGCCCTAGGCAAGCCGATTCACCCCGGCTGAAATCGAGGCCAGCAGCAGAGATGCACCCGTGATGCTCTGTTGCCTAACAAGTGCTGCCTCTCAGCATTGCACAGACTTGTCGCTCCTACTGGGACCTGTGGGATGCAATGAGCCTGCCTTACAATGACCCCATTGATGCAGCAAGGCCTCTTGGAAAACTGGCTCTTAAGGTGTATGCCAGCCTTATCCCAAGAGGCATCCTCCATGTGGAGGAGGGGATGGTGAAAGCCGCTCGCAGGGATGCCGGATGCGAAATCAGGTACCGTGAAACAAAGCACATTACAGAAAGATGAAACAAAGATGTGTCCATGATGTTTGTTTTCCATATATTCAGATCTGAAAGAGGAAATTCCAATTAATTGCTCCAATTGTGTCAGCGTTACTTGGTATCTGGGTACCGGTACAAGACTATAATTAAATGTTGCCTTTCAGAGGATAAATCATGCAGGAATTTAAGGGTAAAATTAATTATGAAGTGGAAGTTCTTGAGTGATGCTGCTTTTTAAGGCATCTGTAAGCCCACACACAGAAACACATTGCTAATCGTTGCAATTCCTTCCTTTACTCATTATGATCCCTGAAAGAGCAGACAATAAAATCCTTAATAAGGGGGATCAGCACAAATTAAAGAAGCAACAAAAACAGTCATGCAGCATCAAAAAAGACACCATCTGCATGGCATGACTAATTAGAGGGGGGAAAAAGGGGACTTAGAAAAATATTCCAGCTGTATCGTGTCCCACTTGCTGTGGAGGGCATCCTTCTAAATGCCACTTTCACACTGAGCTTTATTGCATTTATCTTGCCAACTGTCATACCATTTAGGCAATTAATAAGTGGGGCTGACACACAGCTCTGCAGCAACATGTGGCCTTTTTTCACTTCAGCATGTCCATGCCACTGTAGACCTAAGAAAATGCTCCGAAAATAAGGAAGAGTATGATTTGTAAGTACCAGATCTCTTGTAACCTCCTGAATGAATGTCTTTATTACTTAGCATTCTGGATATGGAGTTACGGAATATGGTATTCTGCAATATCTTCTACAGTTACGACTCTTGTATCAATAACTGCTTATAAAATGGGGAATCTAGAGACACTTGAGTCATCAGCTGTTACAGTGCAGCTCAGTGTCAGTACTCCAGTTCCTTTCACTGTGAGATAGGCTTATCAGTGCCACAATAAACAAGGTATCGATGTGCCTTTATGAAGAGCTGTAAGGCAGGGGAAGATGATTTTTCCTTTAAAAGGAAAAGAAGTAACCACTATTGCTGAGCAGCTTGTTGAGATGAAACACATTTCATATTTCAGGCAAATGTGTGCAGTAAGGATTTGATGGGTGGGATCCCTCAGTCATCTGATGGTGGTATGTAACTCCTGAACGAGGTTTTGCCTAATATAGCGACAGAATACGTGGACTTCAACAGGATGCTTGAAAGCAGTTTTTTAAAAAGTAGCTGTCACTGTTTGGCTGCTCTTTCAAGGATCTTACAGCTGAAAGATCTGTTGTTTCCAGGAACTGTGTTACTGGGCCGTGATGAGGCCAAGGGCTGGAGGGGGAATGTGGCATACACACCCCCTGAGCTCAAGACCATTGCGGCCAGCCCAGGAGCAGTGTAAGGTGCTGGCATTCCTGGTGTCTGTGCTGTAACTTAATAGACCATTTCTGCCCCTAGCTCCGGGGCTCCCTGGCGGCATGTGTGTGCTGAGGGTCACTTCAGAAATGCCAGGAGATGGGAGATTAGTCCAGCAAAATTTCAGTTGCTCACCCTGGGGTGTTTTCCTTGACCTTGATTTAGGCACAGGTGACAGGTGGTGTTCATGGCAATGCAATGACCCAATGGTCCCTTGTGTGCCGGCAGAGCCTACCTTGGGAGCTGGCTCCAGGTCCGCAGGGCCTCGTGCCATTGCACATCGCATGGATGCTTTGAGGGCAAGCAAAGGCAGCGGTCCCGAAGCTGTGCCGTAGGCATTCACAGCCTCGGGAAGTCCCAGGCATCACTGCCGGGGCCAGACTCCTCAGAGGGCACGGGTAATTCTACGGTCCCAGGTACTATTTGCAGGGCTACTGGCTCGAACGAGGGACGTCTTAGGTACCCAGGCACAAGCCGACGGCCGGAGGGGCATCGCCCGGGGACAGAGCTGGGGGCGGCCTGGCCCAGCCCGAAGGCCGGGGGCGGCGGGGCAGGAAGCGCGGAGGCCGAGGCGGGCCGCTGCCCCGAGCCGGGTGGGCCGGGCGTTCACGGCGGCGGGCCCCGCCTCTCCGCGGGTACATAAAAGTGCGGCCGGGCGGCCGGCCGACTCCACACCGCTGTGCCGCTCCTGCCTCCGCCGCCTCCCTTCCTGCCGCCTCCTCTGCTCCCCAGGGACCGAGGGCGATGGACGCCGGCTGCCTGTGGGGCCGCAGCCTGCTGCTCTTCCTCGGTAAGCGGCGAGGTCCCCGTTCCCGCGGGCAGGGGCTGGGCGGGCATCGGGTGCTGAGTCCCGGGGCAGGAGCATTCTTTGGCTGCTAGGAAATCTGTGTCAAAGCTTAAAGTTCAGATTGCCTTTAGATGAAGCTGATGGGTTTCTCTCCGAGATGAAGTCCCAGGCACTGACAGGTGTACCCGGGTGGATTGTATGAGCTGAGACATGGAGCACACACCACCCTCTTTGGTGTGTTGTTTCGGGATGTTGCTTGTGCGATGCCCAGGTGTGTCCTGTGACTGAGTGAAGGTGAACATTCTTTAGCTTCTTCCCAGGTCTGCTCCCAGTGCAGTTTGTTCTCTTTCACCTTGATCTGTCCTGTTTGTAGCCCTGTCCTGCTGCCTTCACCCAGGCCATGCTCTGGGCAAGCTCAGTGGATGAATCCTCACAGCACCAGAGACTTCCTTATGATAACAAAACAGGTTGTGGCCTCTTTCTGCTTGACATTTCTCCACCTCCTCGCTGGGAGCGTGTTACTCTATTGTATGACATAAGCTACCTGAAAGTCCCAAGTGAACACGTGTATCCTTAGAGCATCAAGAGTCCTGGGGCCTGGGCGTGCTATAATGCAAGAGCTGATCCTTGTCACACACCTCCACGGGGCGCTGGCAGTGACAGGTGGCGACTGCTGAGAGATGACCCTGTTGGGTAACTTGAGTTGTGTAGGCAGCAAAGTTCTGAGACCTGGCACACTCACACCTTGCTTTAATGACAAAGCATATTCTCACACTCATGACAGTCAGTGGAGAAACTCAGTTCCCAAGACTTCTCTTTTGGGACAGATCTTTTCCTCACCTGCTAAGCCCACTGCAGCATGAGTTTATGTCTTTCATCTTAGCCAGGTATTTCCATAACAGCTGATGGATCAGCTGCTGCACAGCATCTCACTTGCCAGTACAGCAGGCTAAACATCTTGTAGTCTGTGAGTCAACCATGCTTGGTACAAAACTGACACTGGAAGGAAGTGGTATGTCTTCATGGATCTTTATATGAATTTCTTTGTTTCTGGGGCAGGTACAACATCTAATAGTAAGGGATGGATTAGTCATGGCTAGGTGGCATCATAGCAAGTGCTATGAGCACTTTACCGCCTTCCCCTCCCAGGGCAGTAGTGTAAGCAGAACTTGGTGCTTCTGGGAAGACTGTTTGTCCACTGGTATTATGCCAGACTGGAAGAGGTTCCCTGCTGAATGGCTGAAGCCTTACTGAAGTGACAGTCCTGGCCAGGTTCATATCCTGGCTGTTGTGGGCTTGGAGACTGCACAGCAGAAAGGCAGTGGTGGGAGAGAGATGTCACTCACTCCTGAGGGGACAGTGCTGTGCCAGCCACATGCGGATGTGGTAGTGATGGGGACAAGCCTGGGCCATGCCTTTTCTGGGGAGTTGCTGCAGGAGCCTTGGCACCGATCTCGTGCTCACTGTAATGCCCACTCAGTGGGGAAGGCAGGCATTGGACCGCCAGACTCACCCAGCAGTTCCAGGAACTCTTGACCTTATGTTTTCCTGCATCAATTTCACCTGGCTGTCAGCAAATTGGCTCAGCATAAAGATCACTGCATCTGACGATGGGGAAGGTGTTAGTGGCTGATGTGTCTGACTGGAAGTAATAATGGATTTCTGCTTTTGTGGCATGGGGCCCTCAGCCCCCATGCCAGTGGTGGAAAGCAGTGTGGCCAAGGCACAAGGGCAGCATGTGAGTAAGATCATGGGTGTGTAGGTCTCCAGAGGGGTGGAAGCAGTACTGGGATGACTGCATGCACATAACTGCATTATCTCTGCTTAAGGGTAAATCCTGGTGCAATACTGAAGATGTTCATGTGGGCCTGTAGCAATTTCAGAGTACCAGTCTTCCCATGAAGGGCTGCCTTAGAGCTGCTGTGACCTGATCCTGGACATCCATAACTGTGAGTCTGCAGTTCTGGAATTAAACAGTGGTAGTAGGGATGCTAACAAAGCCAGTGGGACAGACTGGGTAACTTCCATGTTCCCTACTTGGTTTACCCAAAGAAGGCCTTAGACATTTAAGACATGCCCTGGATGTCCAAAATCAGGTGATAGGGATGCACCTTGATCTGTCTTTGCAGTTAAAATGGGTTGAGATCCATCAGGTGTGTGTCACTTGGGCACTTAAGCTATGGAAGTGCAACCCATGTGGAAGGTGTAGGTGCTACTGCTGTGGCAGAGAGACCACAGAGATGCCAAATGGGAGGTAGCATCATTCAAGTAAATTAGTACAAGACTGGCAATCTCGGTGGCAGACAAAGCCAACTCAAATAATGATTGAGCTCTCAGAAACTTGAGAGTTTTCCTAGTGTGAACCCTCCACAGAGTAGTCCTCAGTTTAGTATATCTCGCATGTGCATCCTTCATTCTTAGCAGTCATCCTGCCACTGGAAACTACAGCTGGCTCGCAGTGGGCAAACCGATGACTAGCCCTTGTGGGTCATCTCTGATGGAGGCTGCAGGAAGCAAAGGCAGTTGGTCACTGGCCCTCATTTTCCTTTCATCCCTCATGGAAGGACAAATAAGCAGCAGCATTATTCCTGTTCCAGTAAGTGCTGTCAGTATTAAGCTTGCAGGAATACCTGTGTAGCTGGATAGGATTATGTGTTCAGGCAGTCATGTAGGAATACGATGTGTAACGCTCACATTCCTGCAAGACACACATGAAAATCCACCACCTGATTACTGTTATCTTGTAGCCTGTATTTGCTTAATGAACAGTGAAGGAATAAAAATATAACCTCTCCCAGGTGCTGTGTTTGGTATACATCATCTGATAAATATCCTGGGAAAGGCTCTCCTTTGCCATTGTTGTGTGTGAATCCCTTATCCTCCCAGTGATGTCAGCAGGGAAATATGTGCATGGGGAAAAGGGCAAAACAGAGCAGTGCAGAGCAGGAAGAACTTTGCCCAAAAGCAGCAAATACTGCTGGGTGTCAGCAAATATCCACACCTGCAGTCCAGCGTTTCCAGCCCTGAGTGCCTGCAATCAGATAGAGGAGGTTCCTGCACATATCTAGGATCAAGAAAGCACTTGGGCAGCATTGAAGAAGGAGGAGGTTATTTTTAATTTGTCCCTCAGAGATGTCTGAGTTGGGGCCTTTAACTGGAAAGCCATGCTTCCTTCTGGAGCCAAGAGAGCTGACCTGTTTCTTCCATGGACCTGGGTTGGAGTTTTCTCAAATGCAAAAGCTGGGTTCTGCTAAGTCTCAAACTGGGAACTTCAGCTTAAAAAGCAGCTGCTCAGGTTATGCTCAGGTCAAGAAAGTGTGCAAACTGTGACAGAAATGTGTAGGCTACACGAGATCCTTAGCTGGCTTAATCCATCTGCTTAACAAGTGGGTATCTGGGATACTTCTGCCATGTTTAGCCTTGACTTCTGTTAATTTCTGTACTTCTTTCTGTGACACAATGTATCCTTAGTGGGACACTGCTGTTTTGTGCCACAGCTCCTCCCTGCCAAGGGAGCAGCTTAGTCCATGGAGCACTCCTGAAATGTCTCTCTAGTTCCTGGGAAGAAGAACTGACTTGGTAAATCTTTTTCCAGCATCTTTTGGGACCCCAGGTGCCTGGGCTGCCACTGCCTGACAGCTGATGTCCTTTTCTTTCAAACACTTGAACTTTGTGTTTTAGCAACTCACACTGGCCTCACAGAAGTGTTAAACTGCTGCTGCTGAGGAAATCTACAGTGAGCACACTGTTGCTTAAAAAAAAAATCCCACCCTGAAAGTAAACTTGCATGTCCTGCCCCATTGGAGGGAAAGGCAGGTCCTGCTGAGTCATGCCAGCAGGCACAGGAGTCTCTAGCTGGTAGGGTGGAGGGTAGGTGCCAATATCATGGATCCGTTAGTGTTGTTCTGACTCTGGGAGACACAGGCTTTGTTCTTTCTTCTAGAGCTTGGTGGAAATCTGGCTTATTAGCTTTGCAAGAAATGCAGTATAGAGGGAGGTAAGAAGGAGGAATGATGTTTTTTAAAGTGCAAACACAGAAGAAAGCCCTGTCCTTCTTAGATATTCCTGCTGGTTTTGTGTGTAGCTGGAATGAAGGATAAAGGAAGCCTACTAATCAGCCAGAAATAGATGAGCTGCCGGAAATCCATAAATTACCACTACTAGATTTAACCCTGAGATGTAATGAAACTTTCTAATAAGTGGAGTTGAATTAGAGCGATCAGGAAGTTATGGAGGCACACTCCCTCCATTAGACATGCATGACCTGACAAGTTAATAGAGGCAAACAGCCCAAAGACACAAATTACAGACTTCCGTGGAATGGGGCTGATGACTAAGCAGTTCATGAGCAGGTTAATTTGTGACCACGGCAGGAGTGTTAGCCAGGTGGATTTCATGGCCAGCCAGGGCAGACATTCACTGTTCCTCATGGACTAGCCATGAAGCTGTAGGTACCTGTGCTGGCTTTCAAGTCCTGTTTGGAAATGTTCATTTAACTAGTGGAATACCCGAAAGCTGTGCCTATTTCTTCTGATGTTCTGCTAAGTGACAGTGGCCCAAGGTCCATAAAGTGGCCAGTAACCTCTCCAAGCCCGTGGGCAGATGAGGAGGGTTTGGTATCTCGTGTTACCAGCTTCGCAAGCAGGCTTTTAACCAAAGAACTGCCAGAAGAGTGGGTGTCAGGCAGGAACTGTCCAGCCCTTCAGCTGTCTTCAGCAAGGAGCAGGCTGAGGAAGTTCTTTGCTGGTAAAGAGCAGCTTTTGTGTTAAAGCCTACCTCAAGCAGTTTGTGGTCTCTGAAGCCAATGGTGGGGTGCTGAGCCTGGCTCAGCACTGACCTGGTGTGCTGAGTCACCAGCTGCACTGACTTGCAGATTCCTAGGAAATTCTCTTCCTATGGGCTGTCGTGAGTCAAGGATATCTTGATTTTCATCAGCAGAAGGACTCCTCCTGTGATGAATGCTGGATTGTCATGCCTAATTGTGGAAGCCTGGCTATTTCCCTTGCACAGGTGCCATTCCAGACCAGTCAGAAACCTAACATAATCATCAAATGGTCTAATTCCTGCCTCTCCCCCGTAATCTCTCCAAGCCTGTTCCTGCCCAGTTTCACTCAGAGTGTGGGTGAGAGGTGGTCACAGATACCAGGCTTCTGTTGAATCTCTGTTCTGAACTGTAAGTTTTTATTTCAGAAATGTTTCTTTGGGCTGCCATATATAATGTAGGCAGCACATCACTCAGACCTATATTTTTTCAGCTTTCAACTTTGGGTCTTTCCTACCACAATGAGAAGCTTCTGTTCTTCGTGTATTAATGACCACAGCAGCTTAAATACTAAACTCAAAATGCATCTAGTTTTGACTATTGTTTTTATTCTCTTATAGGTTACCTATTGCAAGCAGTCCTGGGCACAACAGTGATCCCATTATGTGGGCCCGGTGAAATGGAAAACTGCACAACAGCGCTCAGTAAGTACTGCACAGCTCTTTGTAAATAACAGATCTTTGGTTCTCATCTTTCTTGGGCTGGCAGCCTCACTGAGGTGTCCATGGGAATAATTTTTCTCTGAGCAACATTGCCCACATCCTCAGGTGCTAATGAAATATCCTTGCAGTCCAGACAGAGAACAGCCCACGTGTGGCCCAAGTCGGGATAACAAGATGCAAGCCTGAAATGAAGGACTACTGCTTCCATGGGCAGTGCGTGTACATCGTGGACTTGGATGAGCACTATTGCAGGTATGGACAGGCCCAACTCATCCTGCAGATCTCCCTGAGGTGGGCTTTGAGTAGAACTTTGATCTGGCTGCCATTGACACTTAGCTGAAATACCAATCCAGCCAAGTATTAAATGCTCGCAAGAACGTGAAGAGGAGCACCATGTCTGTAATGTTCAGCTGCATTTAGGGAAATGTTAAGCACATGTGCTGCCTCCAGTGATCTCTGTGAGAGTCTCAGACACCTGAAATTAGTGACCAACCCAACTTAGACTTGGGACATTCATTCTGATGTGCTGCCCTGTCCATCTGTATTTATAGTAGTATGAGATCCAGAACTCAGGCACAGCACCAAGGTCTCTCCTTTGATCCAACCTACCAAATAAAGATCCCCTAGGCACTTTTAAGGGTATTGCTGATGAATAATTTGCAACCATCTCTAGGACCACATGGGCTTGAGTTAGATCAGTTTAAGTGTCTTGTCCCTGAGGAAGCATGGCCATGCAGGCCAGAAGCATGGGATGCTCTGGGAGCTGCTGAGGTGTAACCCCACCGCCATGTCTCTGATTGTGCCTCTCTCACCCTCAGGTGTGATGTGGGCTTCTCTGGAGTGCGGTGTGTGCACTCGGAGCTCGTCCGGCAGCCCCTCAGCAAGGAATACGTGGCACTGACCGTCATCGTGGTCCTGCTCTTCCTCGCCGCCCTCTCTCTTGCCAGCTACTACATCTGCAGAAGGTAAGACTTGTGTTCCTGGTGGCTCGGGAGGCTGAGCCAGCTGGAGGTGTCAGGCATCCTCTGAGCACCCCCGGGTAGCCTGGAACGCCTCACTCACCAGACAGTTTGATACACAGACCCGCTCACCTGTGCTTGAAGTGTTCAGGACAGGCAATGTGCTGGCAGCGTGGCATGGCCCAGACTGCAGGCCAGGCAGCAGCACTCCCAGGTGCCTGTTCACCATGATAATGAGGCTCTATAGGTTGGTTCATGTCTGGCTTAGACAGTGTGTTGAGACCAAGGAGAGAGCAGACATGGAATAGGAAATTCTAGTTCTTTCATTGGTTATACCATTCCCTCAGACATCAGGGACTAGAGAGCAGCTGGATTACTGCTAGCTGATTTGTTGATGTGGTATGTTACTGTGATGAGTGTGATATCATGAGCATTGCCTTATCAGCTTTACCATGGAGGACAGTACTCTTCTCCATGAACAGATCCAAAGCAGCAGGAATCATTCTCGAGCCTGAATACTAATGTATTAATGCATTTGTCCGGGAGCTGAGAAGGTGGAACAATTCCAGAGGGAGAGCTCAGCTTTCTGGATCTGGTAGGTAGCTAGATGGAAAACCAGCAGGATTTCTCAAAGACAAACCTAGTACCAGCATGAAGACTTTAATGCAGATGTGGAATTTTCAGTGAAGAGTCAAGAAAGGAGACTGCATTCAAGTGATGTCAGATCTGGAAATGAGCACAGATAGAGCCCAGCTGCTAGAGATGTAAAACAGATGTGAGGAGCTTATACAGTTTTTCTTTTTCCTTCCTTTACCCCCCACTCCCCATCATTCCCCAAAAGCAGCCGGCTTTCCAGAACTCACGTTTCTGTCTTCTACTCCAGGTACCGAAACAAGAGGAGACAAGCAAATGCCAGTGAATACAAGGAAGTTGGTGCCCTATAGGAGAAACTGTAGCTTCCTGCAGTGTTCTGTTCATCTGGATTGACTCAGTGGCTACCCATCTATTTAAATGTTATTTTTATTAATAATATTTACAATATTTATAACCTTTTAAAAATTTTAATTGTTTGGTGATTCAGTAAGCATAGGTCAAGCATTTTATTTTCAGTGTTTTATTTTTTTATTAAATAATATATCCTAAAGGGAATCCCACCTACGTGGTTCTTTGGGATAGAGATATATTTTTATAAAAACTTGTCTTCTTGCTCTGGAGAGAAGAATTTTATATTTATTCTTGTGAATATACTCAAAGCAATTGTATTCCTTGAAATAAAAGTTCTAGACAAAGTCAAAATATCTGCTGATTCCAGAGAGTGGTGGTGAATGGAGCTACCTCCAGCTGGCAGCCTGTCACTGGGAATGTTCCCCAGGGCTCAGTACTGGTACCAGTCCTGTTTTGTATCTTTATCGACAAATCCTCACAAAAGGAAAGACACTGAGAGCCTGGAGCATATCCAGAGAAGGGAAGTGGAGAAGGGTCTGGAGCACACATATGATGAAGAGCAGATTGAGGGAGCTGGGGGGGCTCGATGTGGAGAAAAGAAGGCTCCGGAGGGGACCTTCTGGCTCTCCACAACTACATTCTAGCTCTTCACAACAGGGGAGGGGGCAGCCAGGGTGGGTCAGGGGATCTGCTCCCAGGGAACAGGGACAGGACAAAAGAAAACAGGCTCAAGCTGTGCCAGGGAGGTTTAGATTGGATATTGGGGAAAATTTCTTCACTCTAAGAGCTGTCTGGCCCTGGCAGAGACTGCCCAGGGCAGTGGTGGAAGTCCCATCCCTGGAAAGGTTTAACAGATATGTAAATGTGGCACTTGGGGAGATGGGTTAATGATAGATTTGGCAGTGCTGGATTAATGCTTGGACTCTATGATCTTGGAGTGAAATGCAGCGTGGCTTGACTGAGAAGTGTCTTTGAAGCCTCAGCAGTTATTTTTGGAGAGAGAAATCACAGTATTATTAAAAAAACGTATCAGTGCACCTTAGTTCCAACAGATAGTTTTAACTGGCATGGCTGGAGGAAGTCTCAGAGGACAGCTCCTAGTGCAGAATATGCAACAGGTACTGCATGACAGCAGCACAGATCTTTGCTCATCCATACCCTCAAGAAGGTTGTGCTGGTTATATTTTGGATTTCAGCAGGGAGGCAGCAGCACAAGCCAATGAGTCTCTACAGCCCACACACATGTGGAAGCTCAGGGTGTGAGTATAGCTACAGCAGGACAACTACTTTGGAACCAGCACAAGTCCTTCCCATAGAGTTTCTGCCACAGTATCCATTGTACAGCTTGGAGCAGGGCAAGGAAAATTCTTGAGTTTGGCCAAAAAGTAAATATCTTATAGGCCTAAAATAATGATAAAATAGCCTGCTGAGTTTGGCTGCACTCCAGCTGTTGGCTGCCTGTGAATAGAAAGGATTCTTGCAGCACCTGAATCATCCCTGCTAATCCCATCCCTTCTCACACTTTCAGAAGATGGGAGAAAAAGCCCAACCTTTATGTCATTCCTGGTCATTGCTAGACATCCAGGCAGGCTGTGTTGGGCTGTGTTGTTGGGTGTTCATGGATGTGAGACCGGTGATCCCTTGGCTTGTGCAACAGTGAGTTATCCTGTAGGGATTATGCTTGCCGCGCTGGGTCTGTGCAGGTAGCCTGTGGCTATCTTCTACCAACTTCTGAGGTGACCTAAGCACTGATCATTGGCAGTGCTACAGGTCTGTCTTCGCCCAGCCCTCAGCACAGGTCAGTCAGTGGCTGAGATGAGTTTGGTTGGTGCAAAGTTTTCCCTGCTCTGCCTGGACCCTTATGTCTCCCTTCAGCATTGAACTAGAAGAGGATTTTTGGTCATTCCCAGTTAACTGGGTTAACTCTGTGTCACAGGGCCCTTATTAGCTGCTCTTCAGCTTTTCACTTCCTCTCTCCTTCTCCTGTAATCCAGTAGTGACACAGGAACCTGTTCTGCTGGGTAACTGGTGACAGCTAATGGCAATCCCAGCCACAGCCTCATTGTTACACAGCCTTTCCCAGTGGGAAGATGTGGCAAAAATCAATTCTTGGAGCCTCCTTCCATTCTTGCTGTGATCCAGTTCGGATATGTGGTGGCACATCTTTTTTCCCCCGCAGGCTTCCCTGCCTGTTTGTGAACTACTCTGGTGCATCCTGCAGAAATTTTTCCTGGACTCCAGGAGAGACTCAGCCCAGAGGCCTTGGCTCCCACACACTGATCTTTTTGCTCCTCTGTTCCACTTGGCAGGAGAATTCCAAAAGGGGACCTGAGCAGCCCCTGGAGCTGCAGATGCATCTTTTTGCTGCAGCACTCAAGCCCACGTGCCCCTTGCTGCTCTTGCAGAAGGTTACAAATGCAGTTACAGCAGCAGCCTGGGGTTTATCATGCCTTACACTTTGAGTCAGACACATCTAAGAGGAAAAGTCCACTTTCAGGCCCCTGTTTGGAGGTTTTTTATCTGTCTTAACTTTTAGCTGACTGTCCTGATCTGGCTTGGGTTTTCTCCACCTATCCTGTTGCTCATCTGACTCCCAGCCCAACAGCAGCCCTTCTAGCACCTGTGTTTTTCTCACTGCTGCACATGATTGAGAAATTGCAGAGCTTAGGGCCACATACCAGCCTGCCACCTCAACAGCTTGTGCCGGCTGGACGTAGATTGCCAATCCAGCAACCACACAGCCGGGTTCGGGGGACACACCCCAAATAATTTGTCTCTGAGAGTGAACCTCCCTCATTCTTTCCATGGTTTCTGCTGGCACCACCTCTGTCCCTCTGGTGCAGCTCTTCCTCACCTGCACCACCCACTGTCAGAGTCACCTTTGGCTGCCTCTTTCCTGTGGTAAGAACACCCGTGGTGTGTCTCCCTGGTGGCTCTGCCAAAGCCTTCCTGACACAATGGCTTCGCCTGCTGCATGAGTGTTACGAGCTCCTGCCAGGGCAGTTCTTCCCTGCCCATGACAAACTGCTTCACAGCAGAGGGGGTGTGAGGGGGGACATGGACTAGAGGCTGATGCTGGAGAGACTCACCTGATGACCTGGTCATCATACAGGTAGGTGACAGGTGGCCATCAGCTTGTCCTCAGAGCCACCAGCTTGTCACTATGCAGGGTTTCTGCCTGGGACACTTGTGCTGGCAGCTCTCTGGAGGACCGAGCAGCCACAGCTCCCATAGCTGCAGGGGTGCCCCATTTGACATCTCCCTATCCTTTTCAAACCTGTCTCATCCCAGATCTGCCCTCTTGGTAACCCTGCCCTGGGGTTCTTGCCCATGTGTCTGTATATTTTATCCAAAACTCATTCCAGCCTCGTGGGATTCAGGCACAGGCCAGCTGATGCTTGTTTTCAGGCCTGGGGCTGTCTGACCTAGAAAGCAACAGCAACAACTCCTTCCTGGTGTCCTGTGGAAGGATGGTGTTTGTGTGAAGGCTCACTGTAAACCCTCCAAAATTCTCTGGCTTTGTGCAGACATCACTGGTGTTGCTTCTCCTGGTCACTACATGGCTAGCTTGTTTTAAGAGGGCATTAGAAGAAAAACCTTTCCAAAAGCAGCCACCAACCACAGAACTGCAAAGAGATCAGACTGCAAGTCCTCACAGCAGCTTAAGCCATCCACCACCTCATCACTTCTTGAGGAACAAACATTTTTAGTATCTATGGTGTGCCTAGGTACCAATGCTGGAATTGCCATTAGCACAGTGTCTGCGGCTGCTGGAGGGTTTAAAAGCAACCCCCCTGTAGTACACTCTGCAGCTGCATCCCACAGGGAGCTGCCGTGCCAGTGCAGTCAGCTCCAGAGCTGGCCCTCCTGTCTCCATAGGAGACCTGCCTCCCTGTCTTGGGCAATCTCAGCGCTTGGGGAGTCACGTGTCCCCCTCAGCGGGTTTCCTCGGAGTGCGTCAGCCACAGAGCTCAGGAAGCCTTGGTGACTGTCCTGGTTACATCACAGAGGCGGAGGACGTTTGGCCAACTGGTCCTTGCCCCACTGAGGCAAGCCTCGGATTGCACAGCTCATCTGGCACCTCATCCCAGCGCTGCTCATGAGAAGGGCAAGAATGGAGCTCAGGGAGGAGAGAGGAGCTTAAGTGGGCTGGAGAGACTCACAGGTCATGTACTCATTGCATATCTGACCTGGGTCAGTAGCGGTCATCCTTTGTGTCTGTGCTGAGGAAAGAATGGGTGGATGGACCAATGAACAGATGGAAGAAGGGAAGAAAGGATGGACATAAGGAAGGATGGATGGAAGGTGTTTCATCAGTAAATGTAGAAGTACAGTCTTACACAAATAGACATCATTATTTTAATGAAGCCAGTGCCAAACCTAAATTACCCCAACACTCCCATGATATAATCCCATCCTATATGATTAAAAGATTTCCCAGCAAACTTGGAGATTAAGAAAACTGATCAAAAAGTATTGAGAAATCTCTGTGCCCTACCTTGATGGATGCCAGTCTGATCCTTCTGACCCAGTCACCAGAGGGCATCAGCCTCTTGATAGGAAAATCCAGTTGGAATTTAGAAAATGAGATATAGTAGTGAACAGACACCAGCCAGAATTTGGAACCACCGTTTGTCCATGGACATTTGTTCCCAATGGTCCTGTGACAGTGGCTCTTTCTGGTCTGGCTTATTGGGCTGGTTGTCAATGCCCTTCATTATAATGGGAAGCTGAGGAAGTTGGAAAAGCCACATGAAGAGAAAGAGAAGCCTGTTCAGCTGCCTCTCCCAGAGCTGCTGTCATTTGTGCGGTACAGGCAGGGAAATGGAGGTTAATTTCAGTAGAGAAAACTGGCTGATGGGAGTGGATATCCATCTGGACACACACAGCAACAGGGGAATAAGCCTTCAGGTCACTGCTGAGAGGGGGATGATGGAAACCTCACTAAGGAGGTGTAATAAGAGGACAGAAGATCAGAGAATAGAGTTTCAGTAAGGGCAAGAAAGGACAGTGAGGGTTTTGACTGCAAAAAGGATACAGAAGTGAGGTCTGGAGGAAACAGGATTCAGTACCTCACAAAATGAGAGCACCTGCAGCCTCCCAAACACATGGAGATCACTCGGGCTCACTCAGCCCCTGTGAACGCTCACTAGGAGGAGAGGAGCATTTAAAGAGGGAAGGGAAAATTTCAGAAATCAATCATAATCAAACTCAAGATAGTTTCTTCTCCCAGCACATTCACGCATTTATTTAGATTTCCTTTCTGCTGTGATAACTGAGCTGGGATATTTCATTTCAGCTGCTTCATCACTGGTCAAAGCTTGTTGTTTTTTTTTTCCCAACTCACCCAGATTGTTTTGTTCCAATGAATTCGTAACAAACAGAGGAGAAAAAAGTCTGTCCATCAGCTGGTATTCCTGACATCTTTGGCGTCCCGTGACATTCCTAGCGCTGCTTTCGTTCCCATCTAGTGGCCACCTGGAAGATTACACTCCCAGATCCCCGGGTCTTGGCGGGAATGTCGTCCCATGCTGGCAGGCGTAGGGCTCGGGCATCGGGATGGAGAAGGGTGGGAGCACCGCCTCCCTGTTTATGGCAGGCCATGGGGAGTTAGCTGGGAAATTTCCTGTAGAAAAGCAGTGGTTTATGCTCATCTTAAAAAAGACAGGGAACATTCTGAGTTTAGGAGTACTGGTATTTTTTTGTGCATCCAAAAAAAGGTGAAAAATTACAGCTCTCAGTATTTTCTTATTGCAAAATTTGGAGCACCGCCACCCCCAACATGGATAAAATATATTTTTGGCATAATGCCCTGTTTTGGATTAGAAATGGAAGCTGAAAAGCCAGACTCCCCTAAAAGCCAGACTTCCCAAAGGGACAGATGCATGGCCTTGGTCAGTCCCGATCTGAAATGCAGAGTTCCTCTGGAAGGTTCTCACCTGTCCTTGGAGTGATTAATCACTAATGCAAGACTCCTGATATTTATGACAAAGTTTTCCTTTCTTTGCAAACCAAAGGTGAGCATCAGCTGTCAGAACTGTGCAGCCACCGAGAGCATTTTGTCAGCCTCATCCCTCAGTTCTGCAGGAACCCTGGGCTCAGCCTGCCTCTGGCAGAGGCTGGAAGCCATGCCAAGCTCTGTGACAGATTTTATTCACTCCACAGCCGCCCTTCCTGCAAATTCATCACCTTCCAAAAGAGCTGCTCAGGCTCACGGTCTGAGAATGCAAGAGTCACCATGCCCTCTGAGGGTTTTGGCAGTGACCTCAGCCCTGACGCACTGAGCCCACCGATGGACACGCAGGATCTCTGATTGCCAAAAGTCGTGATCTGGCAGTTGTTGGTGGCAAGGAAATGCAGTTTGTGTCTCTCCTGGCATGGAGTTCAGATCCCGTGGTACAGCATGGAGTCACCATTTCCAGCAGCAGAGATCAGGTGTTGGGGAGAGGCTGCCTTTGTGCCCCACTTGCCGCACCAAAGGTCTGCAATGGCTGAGTGGGGGCTGGCCGGTCTGGCAGTGCCACGGAGCACAGCAACAGCGAGGTGGGTACGTGGCACCTGGCAGCCACAGCTGACAGGCACAGTCCAGTGAGGCTGAAAAACCTTAGAGAGCCAGGACTGGGCTCTGAGGAAGGGCTGCAGGGATGAGAGCAACCACCTCCGGGGCTATGGGCACAGGTATGGTTGCTCTGTCCCTGGGGGCACACGCTGGGAGGATATGGGCCCTGCATTCAGCAGTGGGGCTTGGACAAAGCCAGCATGAAAATCCCTTTTGTGGAGGTATTTTAAGGTTGAGCACAAGCCACCTGTTGCAAGCCAAGAGGGCCCTGAGCAGCCTCAGCTCTCTCAGTTGCTTCCAAAACAAAGTGTTTACTTACACGTGATGTTTGGCTTCACGTGTAGTGCCTAACACCTGTGAAATGAAAAATTAGGCATTCACAGGTCAGGATACATGAAATGTGATATTTGAATTGTCACTGTAGGGTCAGTCCTGAATTTTTATACAGTCTTATGCATTTTTTTCAGCTCAGCTCCTTTAAAGTGTTTTATATTTTATTTGGCACCACTCTGCTAATGGGAGAGGAAAATGGCTGTCTGGCTGCAATGCTTAGTAACCTTTTTCATGCAGATAAAATGTCTTTAAATACTAAAATAATTTAACTGTAGTCAAACACCATTGAATTTTCTTCCTCTTTTTACACAGAAACACGTTAGTCCCAGGCAACTTGAGCTCTCAGCCCTGCACTTGCCACCTCCAGGTTTCTCCCTCCCTGTTGAAGCAGACCTCTGCTCCTGCTGAAATGCAGAGTGAAGCCTACAAGGAGAGGAGCCGTGCAGACACTGGTACATTGGTGATGTTGAGAGACATTTTAGGAATGGTGAGACCTCTTGTTAGCAAAGCATGGCTTTGAGAGTGGGATATCTTAGTGTACCTCAAACTGGGTTTTGCTCCAGAGAGGCCTCCCTGCCATGAGACTCCCTTTGGCAGACTCAAACATGCCAGGGTGGCATCATGGTGTGCCAGTATTGTTGCTGCGTTGCTTCAGCC
>VZRX01020815.1:0-19126 GCA_013398075.1 Notiomystis cincta
TCACTCATCAAGTACCATCATGGGCAAAAATGGCTCAACTCAGAGATAATAATTACATTTATTATTAAACGAAATTAGAGCAGGGCAGCAAGTAAAATAAACCCTTAAAAACACCTTCTCCCCAGCCCTCCCTCCTAGCCCAGTGGTACAGTGAGACAGGGAATGGGGGCTGTGGTCAGTTCACTGCCTGTGGCTTCTCCCACTGCTCAGGGGGAGAAGTCGTTCCCTGCTGCACCGTGGGGTCCCTCCCACGGGAGACAGATCTCCATGAACTTCTCCAGTGTGGGTCCCTCCCACGGGAACAGTCCTCCCAGACTGCTGTGGTGTGGGTCACTCTTCCACGGGGTCAGTCCTCCAAGGACAGGCTGCTCCAGCCTGGCAGCAGGGCCCTCTCTCCATGGGTCTCCCATGGAGTCACAGCCTCCTCCCAGGCATCCACCTGCTCCAGGGTGGGCTCTTTCATGGGCTGCAGGTGGATCTCTGCATTGCCCACAGATCTCCATGGGCTGCAGGTGGATCTCTGCATTGCCCATGGATCTCCAGGGGCTGCAGGTGGATCTCTGCATTGCCCATGGATCTCCAGGGGCTGCAGGTGGATCTCTGCATTGCCCATGGATCTCCAGGGGCTGCAGGGGCACAGCTGTCTGTCTCACCAGGGGCTGCACCATGGGCTGCAGGGGAATCTCAGCATCTGGAACATTTCCTGCCCCTCCTTCTTCACTGACCTGGTGCCCACAGGGTTGTTCTTCTCACAGGTTCTCACTCTGCTCTGCTCTGGCCGCAAATAAAACTGTGCAATAAACTTTATTATCCCCATTTCTAGCTGGCCCAGCCTTGGCCAGCAGCACATCCTTCTTTGGAGCCACCATAGGCTGGTTCTGCCATACATGAAGGATGCTTCTGGCAGCTTCTCACAGAAGCCACCCCTGCAGCTCTGCCACTACCAAATATCAGGTCATGTAAATCCTTAGGAAGTTATGTAACTCTGAAATAAAACGTTAACACTAAATTGTTTGAAAAATATTGCATGGACAATCTTGAAAATGTCCTTCTGTTTTCAGTAATCAAGCCTATTCAGCAACACAGTTTAAAAGACAGAACTTGAACATAAAGAGGATTATTTTGAAAGTCACTATCATAAGAAGTTAACAGGAGAACAGTTATGTCTTTTGAGTCCACAATTGTGACAATTTGTTGTGATGGGTGTCAGTAATTCGAATTTGTTTCAGTGATCTCTGTTAGACCATTACTTTCTTTCTCTTCTAGACAGGTATCTCTTTTCTTAGTAAAAGTAGCAAACAGTGTATCCATCATTCCCAAAACTTCAAGTAGTTCCGCTTGATAGTCAATTTCTTTTCCAATTGCTTCCTGAAGTTTCAAGAACTGTCTATCAACAATTGCTGACTGCCCAACCACAGGCTGATAAATGTCTGTAAAGAAAAATATCAGTTAATAATCCACAGATGTATAAAAACAAAAAAATTGTATCTGTCAGTTAGAGAGACACTTAGGGATTCTAGCACAAGTCCAACATTCTGAAAAAATAAGACAATTTTAATGTTCTGAAAACTGTTCTGAAAACAGTGGTTGTATGTAGTCACAGCAGCAGTACATCAAACTAACAGAAACAGAAGGTTTTATGACCTCAAAGACTATTTTTACTTCATTGCATAAGAGGAAGCTATCTGTACTATGTAAACACAGAAACATGCAGTATCAAAGACACTTAGAGACCATGAGGAGCTTCCTGCAGCCTGTGCAAATCAGATTCTGACTATGGTCTATTATTTGGAAATATCTCTTGTTTGGATCATTCTCTTTACACTAAGTCCACATGTATAAACAAAGGCATAAAGGTTTGGTTCCTCAAAAATGCAGCACTTTCAATCTTATTTCCAAGCTAGCTATATGGCTTTGAGCATCGTCTGTGTTGTCTTACCAGTGATCATATCAGCAACGGTCACCAGCACAGGAGTAAATCTAGGCTCAATCACACGCCTGCAAAATTAGAAGACATTCCAGTTTTAGTGGTTTTGTCAACTGCACTCCATCACCATCAAGCAGCTTTCTCACACAGGCATGCAGACAGATTTTTCTTGATGAAGAGACATCACAGAACAGCAGTCAGACATGCAAGTCAAAAAAACCCACATAGGTGGTATTTACCCTCCTCCTTTCAGGAAGGCACTGGGGGTTGGAGGAGTGTCAAAAAGCCTCAAATACATAAAAACACAAGTTTCATCAAGGAGACAGAAAATAACAGACTAAGGTAGAGTGTCTGGCAAAGAAGTAGAGTATCTCCTACTATCAGCAAAACTGTTCTGTGCTAACAGATAAACTGTTTCACACCTATCACAAAACCTTGATATCAGAATGGAAAAGGCAGGTGAGATTTCGGGAGTACCAGTGTCCTACCCATGATCTGTTGAAACTCTGTGGCAAGTTATCAGGAACCAGAAATGTCAAAATAGTCAGAGAGAACTCATGTTAAAATAATACCTGGCCACAAAGGTTAGCAGGAGATTAACTTGCTTCTCGTCTCGGCCTGCGAGTGCACTTCTCAGCGTTCCTCTGCGATGCAGTTCCTGCATGACTGCAACCGTGACTTCAGGAGTATGAAGCATGATGGGTGGCTGCACACATACAACAGTTTAGTACCAAAGCAACATCTTTACACACAACACAGGGCTGGCATCAGCAAAACCAAAATGGAACCCAACTTAGGTTCCTTTCGAGTTATACACAGAAATAAAATTAGTATGATGTACAGGGAAAATTAACATCAGGTGACAGCACAAAACTCTGACAAGAAGAAAAACCAATGCCTCACCTCCAGTACTGCATCAAGAGCCTTAGAAGACTGAAAGCTCCTCAGCAGCTTATCATACTTTCTCAAAACACGTTTTACAGGTTTACTGACACAGAAATCTTCCTAGAATTTAAATAAAGAGTTCAGAATAAGACAAATATACACTAACATAATGGATTAGATATATTACTATGAATAATTTTATATATTCCCTCCCTTCTCTTTCTCCAATTTAGCACATTCCAAAAGAACAGTTTTTCAGAAATGTTTCAGCACATATTTTCTTACCACCTCATACCTGTTTTGGCATGTAGGTTCTTCCCTTCACATAGGTTCTGTATGCTGGTTGTCTCTTCTTTGGAGCATTTTCATTCTTTTCTTCTGGTTTTCTGTGTTTAACATTTAGCACCCCATTGGTCATGCCTACAACTATGGTTTCATCTTCAGGCTAGCACAAAGAAATCACAGAGTTAGGACCCAGTGTTTTATCTGAGCTCTACCATGCACATTTTTATACTTTTATGCTTCATGACAAGGTTCAACCACAGTATTATAGCTGACTTAAGGTGCAAGGCACCTCTTCGAGGTTCCATGATCAAATACTTTGTTCAAAGCAGGGACAGCTTCAAGGCTACCTCATAAGCAACATTACAGACTGACTGGTGAAAACAGCTTGATTAGGCACCTACACCCTTCTGTAACTGTAAGGTATTGTTTTTTCCAACAGCATACAACTACCTTTGGCTATGAGATGTCACACAGCAGGCACAAACAGAACCCATGAGAATGCAAAGCTATAACGGAACAGCAGGATTATTTTGAGAAACAACTGAGAGTTGTTCAAAACACCAGTCACTAGTGTAATGTAACTTCACTTACATAACAAAATGGGTATAAATTTCACCCAGGAAAGTTTTGAATGCCCCATCCCTTGAAATGTTCAAGGCCAGGTTCAATGGGGCTTTCAGCAACCTAGCAGTGTCTTTGCCCAGGGCAGGGGGACTGAAACTAGATGACCTTTAATATCCCTTCCAACCCAAGATATTCTGTAATTCTTTGATATGATAAAAGCCTACATTATTATGACAGGTATAGACAGAGATCAGCTGGTGAATATCTCATCAGTTGAAGCTTATGTAGATTTGAGTGGAACAATAGGAAGCAATTCTTCACACAACAAGTATCCTTGTTAAGGAATCTAGGCAAGGTTTCAAGTTGAATCAAGCTCACAAACACTCTGAACAGGCTAATGCAACAGAAAATAATTGAATTACACAGAAACTATACTTTGATGAGTATAGTTTAATTTCTCATCTAAAAATGGAATTTGGGAGAATATCAACACACTTGCCCTGGGTTTAGTTTTCTATACACACCTACTTATAGCTGGCTATAGTTGGAAGCAGTGTCTGGAATTAGACCCACCTTTGCTTTGACTCAGTAAAGGTATTATAATGTTCTCAAATGACCATTTAAAATTCAAATTGTTTAGTCAACAGAAAACAAGATTATGTTTCAAATATGTATTATACACACTCTAGGGATGCTAAACTACAAGTATTGCATATTTTGCAGATACCATAGGGTCTTAAAAGGCTATAGATTCTGTACTCTTCACCTCAAAAGAAAAAAAATTCCAAGTTCATTTAGTTCAGCTCCCTAGGTAATACGATAGGAAATGAAGACACTCCCCACACACACTTTCCTCTACATTCCAGCAGAGCAGGACAATAGTAAAGTAACAAAGGTAGTAAAGATCCCTCACAGGCCCATTCATGTGCCCTTCAGAGGCTGCATAAGGGGGTGACTACATGACAACAGTATTGCTTAAAAACTGGTGCTAGCCTTCAAATTTCTGGCCAGCAGGTCACTTATCTACTGGAAATCAAGCACTTCTGAGAAGTAAGAGTCTCTGCTGAGAAGTAAAAGTCTCTGTTGAGAAGTAAGTCTCTGCTGTCTGCTTCCAAGATATGCCTTAACGAATTTGTTTATGCTCACAACCTTCTTCTTTCTTCCTCAGACCAACCTGACACCACCACCTTTTAAAGAAAGTTCACACCCTGTTATAAATTTCTCAACAAATTAACTACCTTTTTTTTATTGCTACCATGCAAAAGGACTCACAGCATTCCTGAAAGGCAAAAGTTGAGTACCATTTTCCTAAAGTCAAAGGACCTCCCTTCTAAAGTGAACACTCTTCCTACGATCTACACTGTCGTTCATAAACACATGATTTTGTACTGATCTAGCCAGGTAACATCTATTGAATCTATTGTGTTTAAAACCTCTTAGTGTTTGTTACCCAGGAGAAATATATTCAATCACCCTACTTTGCATGTATGGCATTCTTCTGGAACCGGGAAAGCAACAATTATTTACTTTAGTAACTTACAAGGTATCAGGAATTACCTGGTCTAGGAAGGCTTCTAACGCACTTACCGACAATGCAAGACTAAGGATGGATGTTGCATAGTTGAAGCTGTGGACTACCTTGTAGGATGTAGTACTGTAAATTTTCACATGCCTACACAGAAGAGCAAAGATAAAAACATTGTTAGTAAAGCTTTAGTGTAGTCACTTCACAGGAAATTCATCACTCCCATCTTCTATAGATCATTTAAGGAAAGTGAGTATTAATACAACGCGTTCCTCAGACTACCATCAAGCTTCTAAGGTACTACTCCTTCAGCAACAGAAACATTCTGTTAAAAAATATCCACAAGTCAAATCAGGATTGTTCTTACCCCAAAAAAGGTGAAAATGGGGCAGGAACAGAGGAAGAAATTGAAGGCAGGTGCAGTGACTACTTGAATTCAGAAATGCGTATTAGGAAAACACTAAGACAGCATCTCTTCAAAATTGCTCTTAAATTTTAAATGCAAGATCTACTAGCAATTTCTGGGAGTAAATCCATAGATATTGCTGTATCCAGCTGCCCCTTAAGGATTTGGCTGGAAGTATGAAATATTTAACAAAAATATTATCTTACAAGGATAAACTTTAGCGTTATGTAATGACAAACCCTGAGGTAGCCTAGGAAATACAAGAAGGAGGAGGAAAACAGACCCACTGTCATTTCAGACCACTAATGTCTCAGAGACAAGACATCAAGTACCAGTGCTCATCAACTGAAACCAAACAAAAAAGCAAAGAGCTCATGTTCACATGCGGTCTTGGGTACAAGATGCAACAGCAGAGACACACAAAGCCCTGGCTTTTAAAAAAGGTGAATACTAATACACTTTTAGCTATTTAAACTGTATTGAAGCTAAGAACAGTTCGTTTACAAAGACTGGAAAGGTCGGTTTAGAGATTTAATAAACCGAACACTTACACATAAGCTCCCCAGCCACATTCCCAAAAGGCACACACAATCCTTACTGACATTCAGATTAGCAGGAGGAAAAGGTCAAGGTGTATCATAGAATCACAGTACAGTTTGAGTTAGAAGGGACTTTTTAAAGCTTCTTTAGACCAAGGCCCCTGCAAAAGCAGGGAGAGCTTCACAGTAGGTACCTTGGTCCCATGACATACTCTCAAATAAAGCCCAAAAACCACGCACAGGTTCACAGTGATGTGTAATATCTTTCAAAGGAAAAGAGTCCTAAAGAATGTAAACATAATGATGCCACAAAATACACCAACCTGTCCAGGGATCCTGACAATAACCTTTGTCCAGAGCTGTTCAAGCACAAACAAGTTACAGTTTTATGGTGATTTTTAAGCGAAACAAGTAACTGTCCGCCTTTCAGCACATCCCAAACTTTGACATATCGACCTCCTGTGAAGAGGAAGCACACAGAACAGTCTTACACATGCACACATTTATGCTTCTCTGAAGAAGTTTTCACAGCCTGATGCAGTATCTTCTTCACAGGTACTTTTGCCTCCTAACAGTTTTCTGTATCTACTCACCATCCTCTTCCATTCTATACCCTTGCACAAGCTGCTCTTTTTTTAGGCCATTCTGAATGGAGCTGAATGATTCAAACATTCTCCAACCATATTCATTACAAAAAGGAAAAAAAAATCTACAAGTTATGGGGTTACAGTACTTCTGATGCAATGGCAGCAAGAGACCAAAAAAGCTAGTCAACATGAAGAGAAAGACATGGTCCCAATATTTACAAAACCTAGAGTACGTTAATTCCTTCACTTTATAAGTGGGCCACTTAGAGTCTGTATTTTGTTATTAAAAATGTCTTGGGGGGTGTGGTGGGGAAGTGGCAACTACAAGAACATCAAAGCAAAGACAAAAAGAAAAGACCTCTACTTGCACCCTCCAGATAAACACAGATTCCTACTGAAAATATTTGAGAAATCCAACTGTTACATCACTTACCACTTCATTCTCAAACCAAAACACCACATAAAAATTCAGCAGCTGAAGTTTTTCTCAAGTTAGGACCACATAAGAAATATTTGATTTATTTGACTTTATAGAATTACCTGCAGATACCAGAAGTCCACCAGATGGAAACAGCAGCACACTCTCCACAGGATGGCCATGTTCTATTGTCATGACACTGCCCTTTGTTCGTGCATCAAACAGTTTCACAGTGTGATCATAGGAACCTGCAAACACCACCATAAATCAGTTTCATCATTTCAACTGTTTCAGGAACTAAAACAGCCATGTTCTACCACCTAAAAGAGTTCCTAGCTAACTGCAATAGTTTTAAACCATACATCTAAAAACACCTTGTGGTTTAGTTTACAGCCTTGGAGCAACATAAATTTTCTAATTCTAGCCCTAGCTACATGGCAGTCTGTAAAAGTAATTTGTTTTCATTTCATCTCACTTCCATTAATCAAGTGTATTTACCACAATAAATATCAGGCAGCCCAATAAAACCTAGCCACTTGTACCTCTTGAAAAAAGGAATACTAGGGTTTTCTCACAGCAGTTTTCCACAGATTGATACAAAGCTTCTGCTAGGAAAGCCAAAAGCAACTGGTTCCAAGTAACTCCACATGACCTCACATTTTTAAGTCTGCCAGTTACAGGCTGTACAGACAGACTAGTGTCCTGCTCCAGAAACTTGGTACAACACTTCAGTCACTCCCAGCCAAAAGATACATTCACAGTATTCTCTTAACTTTCAAAAATTGGTCAGAATAGTTCTGTTAACCCTAATAGGCTAAACCAAAAACATGTTAAAACTCAGTTCCTGCAGTTTCCCTGAAACATCAGTGTCAAGCTTAAAAAGCAAGCAAAAAAATAAACAACAAAGCAAGCATTGCACAGGCAGACTGATCCTTCATGACTAAAATACAATAAACATGACCCTACTGTATCAAAAAATATCTTTCAGCATTTTTCTTCAATTCACTCCAAAAGAAGCATAAATAAAAAATAAAACCAAACCTGTTATAAAGACATCTGCATTCACTTTACTTGCACAGCCACATCTCACATAGTCAGTATGTTCACTGTATGAGATGATTTCTGTGGCACTTGCAATATCCCACAAATTAGATGAATAATCATCACCACCAGAAAATATTCGGTACTTATCCGACAGGAAGCCCACTACATGAACTGGTCTAGAAAACAAAGTCCACAATGTCCAAAGTTAAAATATATTCATGTTTCAAGAAGGGTTAAACTGTTGGCAGTTTATTAAAGTATCTCTAACCTACAAGTGCTGCATTTAACATCAGAACACACAAAGCCTCGCTTTATAACAGCAAATTTCAAGTATGACAGTTTGAATGACCCTCTTCTCCTTTAAAATCACTATCAAAGTCTGTTATCACCATAATATCCCAACAGATGCTGGCAGAACACACAGGTATGCAAATCCTACTGCAGTTACCCTAGCCATTTGAACATAACACCCAATTTGCAAAGAGAGCTCACACAGAAACACTCCCAAGGGCAGCCTGGGTACTTGCCACTGAAAGGGGTTCTTGCTGCTCTGTGTAGCTAAAACACACATTGATCTTGCACAGCACAGAAGTCTGCTGAAGCAATACCACTGTCTTCTCCTCACTGATACATCAGAACTCCTAACTTCTTCCCCACCCCACACTACCCTTATGCACTCTTTCTGGTTTGTTTCTGGACCTTCTTTTTAAGCAATTCCTGCTTTTCCTGGTGTATTTCTCCACTGTTTTTGTTTAGATACTTTTTAGAACTCTTTTCCTACCAGCATCAAATAAAATGTGTTTACCAGTGCAACGTGCTCACAAGACTGGATCTACACAACATACTAAGAGATGCTTACGTGAAACAGAAATTGTGTTTACTCTTCTACATACTTGGCTCATATTCAGAACTCCTTTAAAACTCACCCCCATTTTAACTTTAAGATCTACTTTCCAGCAAGATCTACTTGAGACAGAAGGCAATGTAGATCAGCACTAGCCAAGATTCCCAGCAGCACGTGAAGCAGAACATAAATATTGCTGAGGCACAGGTCGCCCAGGGAAGGTGGGGGTGCCCCTTCCCTGGCAGCGTTCAAGGCTGGGCTGGATGGGGCTCTGAGCGACCTGCCCTAGCAGCAGGCGTCCCTGCCCTGTGCAAAACCAAACGCAGCCGTCCTGCCTTACTTGGTATGACCCTCGAACTGCCGGAGCGGGGCTTTGCCGCCGACGTCGAAGAGGCAGACGCTGCCGTCCTCGCTGCCGGCGGCGAGCAGGCGCCCGTCCCCGCGGTACGAGGCGCAGTAGGCGGCGTCGCGGAAGCGGGAGAACGTCTTGATGGGCTCCTGGGAGTAGCGCCCGTAGATGTGGACCTGGGAAAGCGAGAGGGCGTTACATTTTCCTGCGCGGTACCGAGGTTAGGAGGAGAGCACGAAAGGCCGAGGAAAGCCGCTCACCCTCGAGGATGCGGTGACGGCGTAGTTATACGGCGGGACTGGCGAGAAGTCGATTTTATTCACCGCGCCGAATTCCTTTATCTGAACGGGCGTCTGAAACAATCGCGATGAAGATCATTAAACACACCACTAAGTATGAAAACGGCAAAGTCAAAGCTATTCTTCCTACAAAGCGCTCGAAACTCCATTACAACCAAAGCGTTCTTTAAATGCGATAGCGCGTTTCACTTCTACCAGGCTACTCCTGCTCTTGTAATTTTTTTTCCAATTCACGCATTACAACTGACCCACCAATTACGTATTTTAAGGTAAAAACTAAGCCATGCGTGTTTGAAAGAACCCCTTATTCGCGCGAAATCAGTAAAAGAAGGCGTCCTGCGCCTGCCGGGCCGCCTCCTCCTCCCTTGTACCCCCGCCAGTACAGCGTGTCCTGCGTGATCCTCTCGCCGAGCTTGGGGCACGCCTGCACCACCACCGGCTTGTACGCGGCCATGGCGCGGGGGCGGGCGGGCGGCGCCTCAGCGGCGGGCTCGGGAAGGGCCGATGGGCTGCGGGNGGCCCAGACTGCAGCCCGCGAGCCTGAACTGCCTCCCGGACTGCCTCCCGGACTGCCTCCAGGGAGAGCGCACGGCTCCAGGCGCGCCCGCAGCTGCGCGAAGCGCGGCCACACCTGAGGCTTCCCGCGGTACTGTGAGCTTGCCACGGATATTCTGGGGTTACCTGTATCGGTTTAAAAGGGATTTGGGGTTTTTTCCTTGTGTATTGTGGTAGAAGCAATTTATTTTGCTCAGGTTGCGAAAGACGTAAATGAGCTTAAAGTCGCTTTAACTTTTCTTTCAAGTCTGATGTTTTTAGGAAATAAACTCATTTTCTTATAGTTTGTTCTTGGCTTAGTATAAACCTAGTTGGTTTTCGTGTAGGATTTTTTGTTGCAACTAGGCAAGTATTCTGGAGTCATTTCGATGAAACTCCTACTGGCTTAATTACGGAATTCGGGTTAAACAGCCGGGTGCTGTTTAAAATGTAAAGGGAGAATTTGGTCACTGACTTGTGACAGCAACAGGATCGATCTGTCACTACTGTTTTGACCGAGGAAGCTAAATGCTGAAAGCTTAAGTGAGGTTTGGTGCGTTGTTTTATCAGAGTGTTCTGAAGCTGCTTTACGTGTGTTCAGCTGCAGGTTGTACAGGAGACTGGTCCTGGCTGGAAACAATGAGGCATCGTTTCGCACCGTGAAACTTGCACGTGGCTGCGACCATGGCCTCTTCAGCCAGCTTAGATGTGGGGGCACAGTTGATTGTGGAGGAATGTGCCACGAGCTACAGCCTTCCACCCATGCCAGACATCAAAGTGGAGCACCAGCTTGAGAGCAGCACAGAGGAAGGCCCAGCCCAGAGTGTCACCATGGGCATGAAATTCATTTTGCCCAATAGGTTTGATATGAATGTCTGCTCACGATTTGTGAAGTCTTTGAATGAGGAGGACAGTAAAAATATTCAAGATCAAGTCAACTCCGACCTGGAAGTCGCATCTGTCTTATTTAAAGGTTGAATCTGTGGTACAAAATATTATCTGTGGACTCTGTTATCCTGTTATTATGTTTTCTAAAAAAATAGCTTCTGCCTTATATTGATCAGTTTTCTAAGATTTGTTCCTCTAATGTTTTTATTATGTGCTTAATAGATTATTAATGTAAACATTTTCTCAAAAATTTTGGTTTTTTACTACATTTTAAATATTTGTATTAACTGACAAATCAGTGGCACAAAAAGTCTCTGAAGTCAGTAAGAGCTGATTAGGAAAACAAGGTGCTTCTGTGTGGCATGTGCTGCAGCAGTGTGCTTCTGCACAAAACACCACTGCAAGCACTCTGGGATGACTTCAGCTTTCATGAGGATGATGAGAAGTAGCACAGGCCATGTGTGCTCTGCCTCTGTGGCTGTGCAGAGCCTCTGGGCACAGCAATGGCCTTGCCAGTGTAGCCTCACATTCCTTGGAAGCAAATGCTGCTCCAGGTCTGGATCCCTGCAGCCAGTCCAGCCATTGCTGAGCAGCTTCATCAAAGCTGATCCATGCTTTTTCATGGCTGAGGATATGATAGAGAGCAAAATTAGGGCTTCCACCTACTTCCCCTTAACCCCCTGTGGTTTCTAGCACTTGCTGTCCTATTTCAGACCTTTCATCTTTTCGTGAAGTTCACGTCACCTGTTTCCTGTAACAAATGCAAACACAGGCCTACTTTGAACTTTGAGGGTTTTATTGACTTGTGCTGTTTGGCTGCAGTTCAGCCATTGTAGTTTCCAAACTTTCTGATTCGCCCCAAGTGCTCAGTAGCAGAGCCACAGGTCTGACTGGCAGATTTACATCCATCAGAAATAGGGTTGTTTGTCTGAGGTAACAGAAAACCCCTTGTAAATCCCTTAGAAGCAGTCCTGCAAATCCAGGGACCACAGATCAAAATCTGTGGTAGGACTCTTAATTCAGTACAGTCAATTGTAGCTGTTTGATGGGCAAACAAAACATAATTTTGTTTTCTGTTACACTCTACTTCCTTTAATTAGTTCTTCCCCTGAATTTGTGCTTGCATTTCTGATCACAAAGTTCTCTATGGTGTTAATTCAGCGTGTGTGTTAATTAGCTTCCAGTCATTAATTACTGGTGCACACTGGTGTCAAATCAATTAAGCCAATATGGAGTTTAATCCCTCAGTATGTCTTTCCAGTATTTAATCTCAAAACCAAAAGCTACTTTTGAGAATTAGAAGCCAGGAAAATATATAAATATATTTAGTAATAAAATGTAATTAGCTTCTAAGAGAAAACAAGAAAAGTGAGTATGAAGGAAGATGTCAGCAGTGAATGACTTCCTGAATTCTAAGTGGTGACCTGCTATTGCATTTTACATAAGTTAGTGTGGAACATGACTTCCTGCTGGATGAGTATTCATCAGGCATTCATAATGCTGTTAAAATTTTATCCAGGAGTGGGAAGAGCCCTGGTGGAAGAAGTTAATGAAGGTTGTCTCCACTCAAGCAGTGGACTGGTTAGGGAGCAGGCAAAGGCTGAGCAGGTGCCTGACTGCATGTCTGACCAGAGCTGTGTCATGTTACTGTCTTGGAGAGTGTCTATAAGAAGGTGACAAGTGGAGCCTTCTTACATAATAAATCCATGCCAGGCATGTTGAAAAATCTAGACAAAGGCTTACCTCCTTTAGAGACCAACTTGTCTCTGGGTGACATTATGCCATACTGAACATGTGAAGTAGCATAATTATTTTATGCTAGAAATTAATGCAGCCCTTTATTCAGCTTTCACAATACACAGTGGAAAAAGCACATGTCACAAAGCTTTCTTAACATGGATTTTAAAGGTCTTGTGACACTGGTGCTTTACAGTTTTACTTAGAATCTATGGCTTGCTTTTAATGCTCTTATTAGTGCTGAAATCCTCTCTGTTTTTTGTTCAATGTAGCTGAATGCAACAGCCACACTTCTCCTTCCCCTGGTATCCAAGTAAGACATGTTTATACTCCATCGACTACTAAGCATTTCTCACCAATAAAACAATCAACTACACTGACTAACAAACACAGGGGAAATGAAGTGTCTACAACACCTCTGCTTGTAAACTGTAAGTATCCTTTCGCCTTGCTGTTAATAATTACTTTGTTAACTCTGTGTTGGATGCTTGACAGATTTATCCAGTTTTTCCTTTCATGTTGCAATGAACTGTAAGGTAGGAAGAAAACACTGAGATAGTCTTGTCTAATTTCACATGGGTCCAGCCATAAATTAGTCATCCACCTGATGTATATAATTCATGACTGAAGTTTATTTTCCAGAAAGAAAAAAACCAGAAAAACCCTTACTTACACTTCTTAAATCAAGAATTAGATTCCAAGTTATAAGTTAATGTACTTCATGTCCATGTTTTCAGAATTTGTGCATCTTAAAATTAGATGATAATTGTAGAAGGTAAATAATGCAGAACACTTAAGATGTAAGGTAAATACAGAATATTGCAAGTGTCATGATTATCACAGATCTTGAAAATCGAGGAAGCATTATTTGTGGTAGGATTTTTTCCTGAATTGCTAAGCATTTTCTTTATTAAATAATTTGCTGTAATTTACTTTGTCAGTAAATTATGTCCTCCATCAATTACATGTCAGTTTTTTTAAAGAAAAATACTGCTTGCATGGAAAAAATTAATCTGGAGCTGTAGCATAGGCCACAGAACAAAATACACCATCTTTCTGAACAAACAAAACTTTCATGTAGTGACTTGGAAGAGCACAGTGAGCATTTACATTTATGTAATCATTAGCTAATTTTGTTACTATGTCATGTGGATAATTTATTACATACAGCCTCCTGAGCACCTTTCAGGCCTGCTCCAAGTTGCAGTTATCAAAACCATGAACCCATGCAGTTTCTGTGGGATCAGAGGTTATTTCTTCTCTGAAATAACAAAAAAAAAATCCTGCAATCTTTGTTTTCTCCTCAATATGTCAAGTTATTATAATTTTGTAATAACTGATCTATTCCACACTGTAGTGAGTGAGGGTTACACTAAAGGCTTGCTTTGTTGACTAGCAGGACAGGTCTGGTAATTTAAGTGTGATTTTTAAGTTAAACATCATTGTTAATTTATCTAATTTCATTTATCAAAAGATGTTTATTTTCATTTGATAAATGGGTCTTAACATAATCTTGGGTTGGTGGCCAAACAGCAGAGAAAAAGCATGTTGGTTTGTAAAATGTCAGTATGGGAAGTATCCTGGCTTTCAAGAATGATTGCTGCATTAGTTTAAAAATTACCTGAATCTGTGAAACTCTTTGAAAAATTTTCAGTTTTTAAGAGTGATTTAAGTTCAGAGCATAAAGTGAAATTATCTACACTCTCAGCTCCAAGTTCTGTACTGCTGAAGCCAATGGGCATGCTGTGCTCAGCTCCAAATAGAGCAGAATGAAAACTGGGATATGTAACACATGGTTTTGCTTCCTTTTTTGCAGCTTTATCAGTTCATCAGCTGGCTGCTCAGGGAGAAATGTTATATCTGGCCACACGTATTGAACAAGGTGAGACAGAAGGAGGTTAAATGCCTTCTTTTTTTTCTTTGGGCTTTTTATATGCTGTTCTGTTTGACCTTTTCCCCAAAGCTATAAAGTCCTCAATTCTGGTACAAATTAGAGGACATTTGAGGTATCTGTTCTTTGCAGATGTGGACTGTTTTTTGGTATCAGTCTATTATTCACTCACTGTATGATTTCCATTTTAAATTAAAACATTAATGTTAATAAGAGTAGATAAATCCCTTCCTCTCCCTGCTCTCCAGCTATATAAGTAGTCCCTGGAACTAAGAAAGAAATATATTAGTTCTGTCACAGCAATTGATTTTATTATATTTTTAATTTATCTTTGTCATTTAAAACATACTTCTGTTAGTGGTGGCTTTCCAATTCTATGTAATCAATCAGCATAGAGACCTGCACATTGCTGTTCAAGCCCTGGCTCACACCTGCAGTGTAATAGTACTGCACATTCTGAGTAGTGTGGTGTTTGAGTGTCCATAGTACATACACAAAATTTCAGCTGTACCTAACATATTTATGAATTTAGTAACAATTTAGTATATTCTTACTGTACTAGTAGTAATCACCCATGCTTTCAGTGCATCCTTGTCAAACGTTTACTGGCAAGCAGATAATGAGCCACTGAGTCTAAATACTTTGTAATGAGCCATGTATATGAAAAGCAAATCAATTCTGGAGTGTCAGTAGCAGTTAAAAATGCTTATTTTGGTGCTATGATAAGCATGGGATTTTTAAAGAACTTAGATATTAAAAAAAATCCACCTGAAATATTTGTCAGCCAATTGTTAAAGGAAGTTCTTTCTTTCTTCTTCCAGCTGCATTAGATGTAAACCTTAATTGTTTTCACAGACCACCTTGTTGATTACATGAACTTTGTGGGGAATGTTTTTTATCTATATTGCTGTACAAGTTCATTCTTTACAAGATTGTGTGGCTCACTCTTTTGAAAAAAACACCATCTACAGTATAATACAGGATGTTCCTCTTTCTTTTTCAGACATCCTTTATCTTCTTTACAAAGGTGAAGCCCAGATCACAGATAACTTGTAATATTTCTGAGTAATAAGAGAGTTTGATTTACAGAGCTTAAAAACTGAAATTATTAAACTAAAGGCTGAAATTTAACTTTGGTCAGTTGGATGTGTTTTTCTTTCTTGGACAGATATACTACTTGCACCACTGAGACAGAATTTTGTTTTTAAAGTTGAGAAAGACTTTTAGGTCACACTGGTTCCTGGTGAATAAATGTTACCATCAGCACATTTCACCATCTGATACACTGCATTGTGAAAGGGATTACTAAGTTATATATTTTTCTCTGAACAGAAAATTTAATCAATCATAAGGATGAAGAAGGATTTACCCCTCTGATGTGGGCTGCAGCTCATGGGCAGATAGCAGTAGTGGAATTTCTCCTCCAGAATGTAAGGAAAAAATCACAATTGATTTTGAATTAATTTACTCCTTAGTTTGTTTTGCCTCCCTAAGTCTGTTGATGCTGCTGCAAGCTTAAAAGTTTTAAAGTTAAGGTCTGTGTAAAAGCACAAGTTTGCTTCTTTCTTATATTGATTCTTTATTTCAGGGTGCAGATCCTCAGATTCTGGGGAAGGGGCGAGAAAGTGCCCTCTCACTGGCCTGCAGTAAAGGATACACAGATATTGTCAAAATGCTGCTTGACTGTGGAGTTGATGTCAATGAGTATGACTGGGTAAGACCAGCTTGACTTTAGTCAGAGGCTGCTTTGGTCAGAAAATTGAAGCAGGACATAGCACTGGCTTGAGTTTAAAAATTGTTCTACATCTTCTGAAATACCTGAAAGTTTCAAAACTTCCATATAGGATAGGAGAAGTAGGTGCTACTAGTTCTGACATCTTGGTAGCAAGATAATCAGACTAATGCTGACTTCTTGTAGAAGTGTGATCTTAGCATGGAAGTTGTGAAGATCTAAAACAAACCTCATTTTTATGAAACCTAGGAAGTCTCTTACTGGTACATGGAAGCATATTGGTGTGTTAAGGAATTACAGTTGTGGACTGCTTAATCACTCAGTGTCTGAGGCATTTCTCTGTTTTTGCAGAATGGAGGCACACCCTTGCTGTATGCAGTACATGGGAACCATGTGAAATGTGTAAAAATTCTTCTTGGTAAGTAAACTGTCCAACCCAAATTATTAGTAATAGTGTGTGATCTGTCCTCATTGTCAGAAATACAAGATTCTATTCCTGTGTTACATAGAAAGTGGTGCTGATCCAACAATTGAAACAGATGCTGGCTATAATTCCATGGATTTGGCTGTAGCCTTGGGCTATCGGAGTGGTGAGTATTGCAAATGTAAACCCTTTAAAAAATTTTAATTTTTACAGCTCCTTATTTATGTAGCTGTTGTAGTGGCCTAGGAGAGGTTTTGCAGCTCTTAACATGTTACCTGTCCTGCAAGTCTTAATAACCCTGAAAGCACCAGGCCAAAATGGGTAGGAGCTTCAGTTCTTGCTTCAGAAAGTCAGGTACTTAGTAAGAAAATGTCACTGACCCGGATCTGTATCACTATAACACAAATAATGGTGTTTAGGGCTGACGGAGCCATGACTCAGACACGGGGAGCTGAGCTGTTCCCTCACCCTGTACAAAGGAGTGTGTTAGTGGACAGTGGTAAGAGGCCTGCAGCCCTCCTGTACCCCTCAACCCTACTTGACTGGCATGATGTGATGTAGTTTGTAAAACCTTCTTCAGTCAGATCAGCTGTAGCTCTAGTTTGTCTTGGAGACAAACTAGACAGTAATCAGTGTTTTACTATCTCACTTGGTTATGGAAACCGGAAGCAAAGAAGGGACTCCTTGTTGTTTTTTCCCTCATTGCCGCTGTCATTTTGAAAGCTGTGAAATGTCTGCCATTACAGAAATTAATGGAATCAAAAACTAAGCCCAGCATGTATGTGTAGCTTCTCCAAGCAGAACCCTGTGCTTATGAATGAGCCAGCATCTTGGTTTAACCCCAGCCAGCAGCCAAGCCCNAGGCCTTGGCTCTGTGCAAGCCCTGCCCAGCAATAACAACAAAAACATCTCTGTGTTATCAACCCTGAGTTCAGCACAAATCCAAAAACAGCCCCATGCCAGCCACTGAGTGGAAAATTAACTACCCCAGCTGAAACTACACAGCACAACGTCACAGATGTCTACATATAAGACTTCAAGAGCTGAATCTCAAAGTGTTTCACAGAAGGAGTTTCTAATAAATGTTTTTGCCTACTTTCTGTTTGTAGGCTAAAAATTTGCTTTCCATGTGCTATCAGCCTACTCAAACCAAAGAACTGATGATAGCCCCCAAAAAACATTGTCTGCCTAGGTGGGTGTATTGTTTTTGCATTATATAATGCTTTATTTTCTGAAGGAATGCAGACTTTATTCAGAGAGTGAATTTATACATGTCTTGTTCTTATTAAATTATTGCAGAGGACAAGCAGGTACCTGCCAGAAAAAACAGTATAACCCTAAAAAGACAAAAAAATTAATATTAATTAACCTCATCTCTTTCTCTGCATTAGTTCAACAGGTTATCGAGTCTCATTTATTAAAGCTACTTCAGAACATCAAGGAATAATGGTTGGCTCTTCTGTGGGTGCCACGTCTTGGCTTGGACATTTGAACTGCTGTTTAGCTCCCTAATCAGTGACAAGAGTCGATTGTTTTGTAACTTTACCTCAGTGCAACTATTTGCTTTTTTAGTTAAGCTTTTTTGTGTTCTTCTTTCACTCTTGTTAATACAAATGTGCAATGTCATCCTTTCCTTAAATATATAATTTTAGAAGAGTCAGTTGTTGTGCATGAGAAACTTTGTAACTAAACCCAGTTTTGACCATGTAAATGTTTACACTGAGTGCAGTGGGTGGCACTATGCCGAGTGTCCTACTTTATCACATCATTGATACATATTCATAGGAAGAAATGTGTTTCGATATTGAGCTGTATCACCACGGAAGATAGATACCTGTATTGTTAATAATACCAAAATGTGCACTGTGTGTGATGTTTTTGAGATCCCCGGTTAATAGTTATCCTGGCTGGAGCCAGGACAGGGTTCATTTTTGCAATGGTGAGGAGGGGCCTATGACCCAGAGGTTATTTTGTATCACCACTGGAAGGAGAAGGTCCCAGGGAGAAGGAGTTCCTTCTAGTCAGGGTGGACTGGCTGCAGTGGCGTCAGCAGAGCTCTGCAGTGAGCGTTTTGCATGTGAATCACTCTCTTTTTTATACATTTTTATTAATATTGTTTTATTAATATTGTTGCTGTTAATGTTTCTTTTCTTACCTCATTGCTGTTTCCAGTAAATTTTTATCTCAACCTGTGATCTTTACTGTTTTTGCCTCAAATTCACCTATCACTCCAGGGGAAAGCAGAGAG
>VZRX01020816.1:1839-19732 GCA_013398075.1 Notiomystis cincta
GCCGGGGACGGCGGCGGCGGCGACCAGAGGGCGGCACGGCCACCCCCGCCCGAGGCCACCGCCCGCTACGGCCACGCCGGGGGCCGGGCCTGACTGGGTTCAGCCCCCGCTCGAGGCGAGCACGACGGAGGGATGTTTTTATCCGGCGGAAATGTAAGTTTTTATATGGGATCGGTGCCTGCGGGGCGGGGCGCGCGCGGCGGCCTCCCCACTGGCGGTGGGGNNNNTGCGGGTACCGCGCTCCCTCATCCTCCTCCTCCTCTCCCTCCTCCTCCTCTCCCCGTCCCGTCCCGCAGAAGGCTGGAGAGGGTTTTTAACCTGTCCTGGGCAGCTCCGCCGCCTCCTCCCGGCTGTGTGTGGGGAGGGAGCGATGCCTTTGCAGCCCGGCTGAGCCAGAGGCGGCAGGAGATGCTCGGGGGGGCTCCGGAGCCGGGCTGGGGGAGCTGGGGGGGTCCCCTGGGGAAGAGAGAGCTCAGAGCCTTTTCCAGTATTTAAAATCAGCTTATAAAGAAGAGGGAGAATGAATTCTGACACCAACAGATGCGGCAAGGGGCAGTGGTTTTAATCTAAAAGAGGGGAGATTCAGATCTTAGGAAGAAATTCTTTACTCAGAGGGTGGGAGGCCCTGGCACAGGTGCCCAGAGCAGCTGGGGCTGCCCCTGGATCCCTGGCAGTGCCCAAGGCCAGGCTGGGCACTGGGGTTTGGAGGCAGAAAAAGGTGTCCCTGCCATGGCAGGGGTGGCACTGGCTGGGTTTTAATGTCCCTTCCAACCCAAACTCTCGATTCTGTGAGGAAGCCAGAGGGATGTGCCCTCTCTCCCAGGATTTGTTCCCAGGAAACACCAGGCTGGCACAGCCCCCTCTCCTCTGGGGTATTTCTAACCAAACCCCCTTTTTTTTGCCCCAAACACAAATCATCTCTGTGCCAGCCTGTGGAGCTGACCAGAACTTGCACGAGGAATTTCAGATTTAATCGAGCATCCAAATAAAAAAGCTGATAATTCTTTTTTTTATTATTATAATGGGGCTATAAGGCAAATTTGTACCAAAAAAAAACCCCACAAAAATTGTCTGAAAACCTAAAAAATGTCAGAAATTTGAGTCCCTGTTGAGAGGGAAGAATCAGCTGTACAAAGTAAGTTTTTCTTGGCCCCAAATATATTAATATTGTTAAATAATATCTGGTTTACAAATATCCAACTCGAGTAGATCTGGAGAGAAGGAAAGAGCAAACTGAACTTGTCAGCCAATACCCTGTGAAGGTCTGTGCAGATAAATTTATTTTTTCTTAATTCTCTATTTGGAAAAAAGCCTTATCCAAGAAAATTTACACAAAAAAGGGGTATGGAATTGAAAATATTTCAGACAGAGTCTCTTTGCTCCTATTATTATTATTTTCCCAGGGTTTTCAAGAAAGAAGACATTGAAAAGAGAACCTCTGTTTCCTGTTCCAAGCAGGTGGGATCCTGTCCAAGGGTCCAAGCTGTCTCTGCACTGGGAAATTCATTCCCTAAGGAATGGACACACAATTTTACCTGGGAAGGATGGAGAAATTCCTGCCTGGCTGAGCTGGAGGACCCTTCCCAAGACCCAGTGAAGACACTGGACCTCAGAACTGGGCAAGGAATGATTTCCCTGAACCCACATTTTCTTCTGCTCCAGGATACAAAATTCCAGACCTGACTGTAAGGGCTGAATTCCCAATTCTCCCCTTGAGATGGTTTGCCCTGGGACAAAATGCCACTGCAGGCCCCTGGAAATGCAGGAAAGCAGAACCCCAGGAGGCTGCAGGTGCCTCAAACTCCCCCAGAGAGGTCATTGTTGGCTCACCTGGATCCCAGGGCAGGGAAATCCATGGAAAACTCAGTGGAAGAACCACACTCCAGAACATTTTCCAGGGAGAGCTGTAGGTGATGATTCTCTGTGTCTGTGGAGGCCACCATTTGTATTTCTCTGTGCTTCTGTTGTGCTCTGATTCTATTTTTGTGTATGAAAAAGGAGATTTTTAAAAAAAATAAATCATTGGACCAGGGAAGTTGCAATCCCTGGGAGCAAAACCAGTGCCTGAAGGAAGAGCTGCAGCAGGTAACGAGGCTCTGGGCTAATTACAGCTGCAGGCTTGGGGGGGAGCTGCTGGGATACTGGGATGGGATACTGGGATGGGAGGGATGCTGAGGGCTTGGGATACTGGGATTGGATATTGAGATGGAAGGGATGCTGAGGGTTTGGGATGCTGGGATGGGAGGGATGCTGGAGGGCTTGGGATACTGGGATGGGATACTGGGATTGGATACTGGGATGGGGGAGGGGATGCTGAGGGCTTGGACCAGATTCCCTTGGAAGCCAGAAATGATGGAGGAAGTTTCTCCAGGAGGTTTCCTGGGAGTCAGCTCAGGAGCTGGGCTGAGGCCCCAGAGGAGCCTTTCCTCACTGGGAGAAGGGCTGGGAGGGGGCTGGAGATGTCCAAGGTGAGGTGGCCCTGAGGGTGCTCGCTGTGACCCCTCCTGGTGTCACCAAAGCCCTGGCTCTGGAGTGGCACTGGTTTGGCACTGGTTTGGCTCTGGTTTGGCACTGGTTTGGCTTTGGTGTGGCACTGGTTTGGCTCTGGTTTTCCCTGGCTGTGGGAGCTGAGGGGTCTACCACAGGTAAGAACCACAGGATGTTCTTGCAGCTGGATGCCATTTCTGCTGTCTCCTGCTCTTGGAAATACCAGAAATCCAGAGGTGGGATTGGTTTCTGTGCAGGGCCAGGAGCTGGAATCAGTGATCCTGATGGGTCCCTGCCAGCTGAGGATATTCTGTGGTTCTGTTCTGTAATTCCTGCTGGAATTTAGAGCAATTTGTGCCTCCTGTGCTGTCAGGAACGGGTTTGGCATCAAGGCAGCAGCATTTGCACCATTTCCCCCTCAATAAACTAAACAGGACAGAAGAGGTTTCACCACCTGAGGGAGAACCCAAACAGAGCAAGAAATCCATGGTTCATTTCAGCCAGGATGTACTGGAGAACTGGAATTACCACAATAAATTATGGAAAACCTTGGGAAATAGCAGAGTTCTGGGAGCTCCACTCCATGCTGTGCTTTCCACAGGGGGAGGCACAGCTCTGGCAAGGAAACAACACCCATGGTTCATTATTCAAGGATAAACCCGTGGAAAAGGGGACCTGGGCTGTTCCTTTATCCAACAGGATAAATATCCAGCATTTCTGGACTCTGGAACAACGTGTTGGCCTCAATAAGGAGGAGAAGGAGCTGCCAAAGCCTCATAAATCAGGATTTGGGGAGCAGGCAGAGAGGCAGGGCAGGAGAGCAGAGTTTGCACATTTGAACATGGAATTCTGGGGCTCTGCTTTGAGCCCAGCTCGGGGCTGGAGGTTCCCAAAGAACAATCCTGACCCTCCTGGGGTCCCCAAAGAACAATCCTGACCCTCCTGGGCTTCCCAAAGAACAATCCCATCCCTCCTCAAGTTCCCAAAGAACAATCCCATCCCTTCTCCTCCCAAAAAGGGCAGGGCAGAGACCTCTGCTCCCAGGGATTTGGGCTGTGTGCAAGCAGTGCCTCAGGATCAGCCTGGAGGAATGGAAAATTCCCAAACCCACAGAGTCCATCCCTGCACTGCCCCTGCAGGCAGCAGAGCTGGAGGTTTCACTTCTTCAGCAACGAGTCTGTGAATTATTTTCCTGGGTTTAATTGCTGTTATTTTAGCCTCAGCTCCATTTTAACCCAGTTGCAAGAGTGATAAATCCCTATTTTCAGAGTGATTATCACTTAGGAGGAGCCCATCATAAATGCAAACAGGATGTGATAAATCAGATTTATTTGTACTTTTTTCTTCTCAATTTTCCCTCTGCTCCAACACTTGATTGTGATAAATCCTTGTTAAGCACTGGGATTTCCCTGTGCTTTACTGTGTGATAACACTGCTTCCCAGGATTTGGGGGTTTTTGCTGGAAAACAGAATAGGGAGTATTAAATTTTATGTTGTGGGAGGAAAATCAATATATAACTGAGTTTCCATGTTCCTGGGAGTCATCAGGGCTGAAGGGAAAGGAAGCTGTAAGTTGTCATTACTACATAAAAATATCAGGAACTCGTCCTTTTCCAGGGGTTGTGTAGAATTCCATGCTGCAGGAGATGGGAATTCACGTCCTGGAGGAAAATTCTTGGGAAGAGATGTGCTGGGAGCAGGTTGGATGGGAATGATCCCTCTTGGAACCTGTAGACCCCAGCTCAGTGCAGTGTCTGGGGTTTTTGGGATGGCAACATTCCCTCAGAGTCCTGGGAGCACCCAGGGCCCCAGTGCTGCTCCTGCAGGACTCAGCCCCTCTCCCTGTGCTCCAGGGGTATCCAGGCCCTGGGCAGCCCCCAGTGAGGAGCTGGATTTGTGGCTTTGGGGATGGAACTGGTTTTTCCCAGCTGAAATGGCACCAGATGTCAAAAATGACAAAGCCAATTTAAAAAAAAATAAAATCCAAGGGCTTTATTAACAAAAAAAAAAAAAAAAAAAAAAAAAAAAAAATAATATAAAACCCCTTTCTAATTAACAAAGCCATCTTTGATCTTAACAATAAATATAACAATAAATATATAAAACACATAGAACCCAATAGCAACTTGTCCCAATAAATTTTCCCAACTCCCAATCCCACAACTGCCCCCACCACAATCATTCATCTCCCACTTTAACCAGGCCACAAACACTTAATTTCATTAACTAATTAATCATTTCCTTAACCTCCATAACTAACTAAAGTCCACAACAATTTAATTAGTGCATTAACATATTACAAAAACCCATCCCTCAATCAATATATATAAAAATACAACTTAATCCTGGTTATGAGACCAGCCAAAAACGCTCCACGAGAATTTGGGATTCTCATCCCACTCAGCTCTGGGGTTTCTTCGTGGCTGCTCCATCCCTGGAAGTGTCCAAGGCCAGGTTGGAGCTGGGATAGAGGGAGATGTCCCTGCCCATGGGATGCCCAAGGAAGGGTTTAAGGTCCTTCCAGCCTAACCCAACCCATTTGGGATTTGGGTGCCCGAATTTGCCAAGCCCAGAGATCCCCGTCCCACTCTGCTCTCAGGGACCTTCTGGAAAAGCTGCATTTTTCTGGATAACCTCAGACACTCCTGGAGAGGAACAATTCCAGTGAGTGCTGGATGAGGAATTGCAGAGGCAGGAAATGGCATTTTGAAATAGGGGAAAATTGAGTTATGAAAAGAAGAGCTCTGGTGTTGACTCTGAGATCACCTGGGTGGAACAGGGACTGAAACCTCTCTGCAGCTGTGGCATTTAAAGCCCAGCTCGTGTCTGTCAGGCAGCATTAATCTGTTCTTTTCACTGAATTTTCAGTCAATATGACAGCACATGGCTCAGCCCTGTTTGCCTTTCTTTTAAACTTCATCACCTGGATAACCACAGAGAAAAAAAAAAGGAAGAATTTCTGATTCCAGGGTGATTTCTGGTGATTTAATTTATGTGATTCCTCTAAGCATGAGAATTTTACTCATTATGAACATTTCCAAAAGGTTTTAACAGCAAGTCTAGAACTTCCCAGCTTTGTTTCCTAAATATTTGGGAAGCAGGAGTAGAAACTTGGAAGAAAAAGTGGGTTTAAATCTTCTTGAAAACTTGAATTAAGTGAGATCACCTTGGGGGTTTAGGTGGGTGATTATTCCTACATTTCTGCTGGCTTTGCAGATAGGAAATTATGATGGTTCCAGATAGAAAAATTATAATGATTCCAGATAGGAAATTATAATGGTTCTAGATAGAAAATTACAGTGGTTCTAGATATTAAAAAATTATAGTGGTTCTAGATATAAAAGTAGAATTATTCCAGATATTAAAAATAGAATGGTTCCAGATATTAAAATTATAATGGCTCTAGATATAAAAATCCTTATTAATGGCCTGCCCCCCATTGCAGAGCCTCTAGAGAGGGCCAGGTTCCCTGAAAATATCATAAAGCTGGAAAATTTCAGTCCAAATCACGACAGCTGCCTCTGCTGTGTGGCTCTCTGGGATGATTCAAGGCTTGGGATTTGTCTTTCTTGCTGCAGTTTGATTAAAAGAGTCCCAGGGCTCTGCTCCATGGCTGGTGGGGATGGTGGAGCAGGAGCAGATCTTTGCTTCTCCCTCCTGTCCAGAACTCTGGAATTCACTGGTGCCAGCTCAGAGAACACCCACACTTACTCCTTGTGGCTTAAACCAAACAAGGCCCTCCAGGTAGTTTGTGCTCTTTCTGAAAGGTGAATTTGGCACGAGGGATGTTTTATTTTTCATGGAATTATGGAAAGGTTTGGGTTGGAAGGGGCCTTGAAGCCCATCCCATTCCACCCCCACGATGGGCAGGGACCCCTCCCACCATCCCAGGCTGCTCCAGCCTGGCCTTGGGCACTGCCAGGGATCCAGGGGCAGCCACAGCTTCCCTGGGAATTCCATCCCAGGGAACAACTGCCTCCCAATATCCCACTTTAACATTTCAATTTCAAGCCAGTTTTGTTTCTCAGACTAAAGATTCACCACCTGTTCTTCTCTTACCTATTCCAGAGATTTTTTTTTTGTTATTTTGCACCAGTTTTGCCCTGTATCCTCAATTACCACTGGATTTTTTCAGCAGGGCAGTGCCAGGAATTGTCTCTGCTGCCTGCTGTGCTCCTGCCATCCCCAGGCAATGACAGATTTTACCCCAGGCTATCACTTGCTGCAAATATTTAGACATAAAACTCTCAGTTGGGTGCTTTCCTCAGTTGTAAAAACCATTGAGATTCCTTCAAGGCAGCAGCTGGAGCAGCCTCAGACTGTTCACTGTCAATATCACCCTCTGTAATAATATTTTTGCTGCCTTTTCACCCCCAGCCCAGGCCTCAAAATGCACAAACATCCCAAACAGCCAAGTGTTGAAAAGTTNAAATATCATAAAGCTGGAAAATTTCAGTCCAAATCACGACAGCTGCCTCTGCTGTGTGGCTCTCTGGGATGATTCAAGGCTTGGGATTTGTCTTTCTTGCTGCAGTTTGATTAAAAGAGTCCCAGGGCTCTGCTCCATGGCTGGTGGGGATGGTGGAGCAGGAGCAGATCTTTGCTTCTCCCTCCTGTCCAGAACTCTGGAATTCACTGGTGCCAGCTCAGAGAACACCCACACTTACTCCTTGTGGCTTAAACCAAACAAGGCCCTCCAGGTAGTTTGTGCTCTTTCTGAAAGGTGAATTTGGCACGAGGGATGTTTTATTTTTCATGGAATTATGGAAAGGTTTGGGTTGGAAGGGGCCTTGAAGCCCATCCCATTCCACCCCCACGATGGGCAGGGACCCCTCCCACCATCCCAGGCTGCTCCAGCCTGGCCTTGGGCACTGCCAGGGATCCAGGGGCAGCCACAGCTTCCCTGGGAATTCCATCCCAGGGAACAACTGCCTCCCAATATCCCACTTTAACATTTCAATTTCAAGCCAGTTTTGTTTCTCAGACTAAAGATTCACCACCTGTTCTTCTCTTACCTATTCCAGAGATTTTTTTTTTGTTATTTTGCACCAGTTTTGCCCTGTATCCTCAATTACCACTGGATTTTTTCAGCAGGGCAGTGCCAGGAATTGTCTCTGCTGCCTGCTGTGCTCCTGCCATCCCCAGGCAATGACAGATTTTACCCCAGGCTATCACTTGCTGCAAATATTTAGACATAAAACTCTCAGTTGGGTGCTTTCCTCAGTTGTAAAAACCATTGAGATTCCTTCAAGGCAGCAGCTGGAGCAGCCTCAGACTGTTCACTGTCAATATCACCCTCTGTAATAATATTTTTGCTGCCTTTTCACCCCCAGCCCAGGCCTCAAAATGCACAAACATCCCAAACAGCCAAGTGTTGAAAAGTTCCTTTCCTTTTCTGCTCCCAGGGCCTGGATTTTTTTCATGGAAAACACATCACTGGCTGAGGGGGAGCACCTGGGAGGGAAAATTTGGGTCTCTTTGCCCAAATTCTCTCTCAGCCCAGGAGTGTTGGAAACCTGGCTCAGCCTGGTGGCATTTCAGCCAATGTCCCCCAGTCTGTCCCAAACCTGGGGGCTTCCTCTGCACCCAACCCCACCTCCCCTCTCCCTGCCTGCACTCTGGACACCCTGGATTAATTGGGTGGTGTCAGACAGCAACATTTGGCCCAACAGAACCCACCTTGAAGAAGCTTAAATGATGTAGCCCAGTCCTGAGAGGAAAACTGGATTTTCCCAGAGCATTGGTTTGGAGTTGAAGTTGATTTTTTTCAGCCCCACCATGATGTCACATTAGGATAAAAAAAGAAAATCCAGCAGAGGAGATGCTGGATTAGCTCTGGAACAGTGAATTCCCCAGGTTGTTTGTGTGGGGAGGCCACAGTGTGAGTCAGGAACCACAAAAAGGGCTGGAATGGTTCAGATCCCGAGGAAATGGAGGGATTGGAGGGATTCCAGAGGTTTGTCCCAGTTTCTGCCCAGCACTGGGCAGGCCTTGCCTGGCTGGGGGCTCATTACTGGTAGAAAAGGGCACAAACTCCTGGAAAAGGAGTGGGAAGAGAAAGCCTTGGACAGGGACATCTGAGGCATCCAAGGGCATGGAGAGACCTGGGGCTGGAGAAGCTTTTCCCCAAGTCCTGCTCTGAATGGACTCACCATCCCCACAGCCATGGAAAACCTGCTTTCCACCAAAATGCTGCTCCTTGGAACTCAGAGACAGCAGAGATCAGTCAAATCCTTGAGTAATTCCTGGAATTTTTCAAGGCAGGGATCACCTGGATGGGGCTGAGCTGCTGCCTTTCACAGCTGGTGTTCAGGGATGGGATAGAAATGCTCTGAAAAGCCTCTGGAGTGGCTCTGAGGAAGTGAAATGAGAGGAGATGTGGAAAATGGCTTTAAACTGAAGGAGGAAAAGGCTTCAAGTTGAGTGAGGGTGGATTGAGATGGGATTTTGGGAAGGAATTGTTCCCTGGCAGGGTGGGAGGCCCTGGCACAGGGTGCCCAGAGCAGCTGTGGCTGCCCCTGGATCCCTGGCAGTGTCCAAGGCCAGGTTGGACACTGGGGTTGGATCAGCCTGGGACAGTGGGAGGTGTCCCTGCCATGGCAAGGGGTGGAACAGGATGGGATTTAAGGTCCTTCCCAACCAGTCTGGAATTCCATGGCAAAGCTGCTCTGGTTTAATTCCAGTTTTCACCCATGGCAGGGTGGCAATGGATGGGATTTAAGGATCCCTTCCAGCCCAAACCACTCCAGGATTCTCTGAAAATGAGAGAAAAATCAGAGATCTGGCTCCTGCGTCCTCCTCCCAATTCCTGGACTCTTCCTTTTTTTGACTCAGCTCAAGAGTCTTGATCTTGTGGGTGGAGCTGAGGTGAAAGACCTGGACAGTGACTGCCATGAAAGATCTCCTTAATTTATCTCCACCCAGACACTCCCTCCACCTCCAGCTTTCCCAGTTTCCTCAGGAGCTGGGATATTTGGGAATGTTGGTACTGGTTAGAAGAAGAATCACAGTATTTCTCCACTTGTCTGCAGTGCTCAGGACCACCTTGCTGCATCCCATCAGAAATGCTGCAGTGCTCAAAAATCCCCTGTTTGACCTCTTGGCTCAGGTGCTGAAGTGATCTAAGAATAGGAAAAGATAATTTCTATATTGGTAAAGAGGGATTTGATTTAGAGGGCTGGCAAGTCAGGTTGAAAAGAATTTCCTTTTACAGGTGGGGATATAAATGGGATGGTTTTTATTTCTGTGGGAATATTTCCATGGTTGCTTTTATAAAGCTGCCACCTCAGGGTGACTTTCTCCAGATTTTCCATGTTCCCAGAATTTGTTTTATTTCCTAGGTGGGAAGCTGAGAGCAAGTGCAGGCTGCCCATGTCTGGGCTGTGGCAGCAGTGTCCTTCCCATGGCTCATTTTACTGTGAAAAGAGCAAAACAGCTAACCTGGGATAAAAACCTGAATGGTTTAAAGCCAGAGTGAATGAGAATTTGCAAAGCTTTTAAAAGGCTCCAAGATTAAAACACATTAATCAAAATTCCTGGTATATTCCCAGTCTGTTACCAAATGCCATCCAGCTCCTGTGGGTGCAGTGAGTTCTGTGCAGATTCCTCAGCAGGGCTGTGATAAATCCTGTCCTGGGGTGATAAATCCCTGGGATTTGGGATGTGGGGTCAGTTCTGGGGGCTGTTCCCAGCTCCTGGATCTGGGAGGCTCCAGGCAGGGATTCCACAGCCTTGGGATGCCAAATGCAAATTCCAGCATCTGGAACTGGCTCCAGCAACAGAGTGAGAGAGGAAACAGCCTCCAGCTGTGCCAGGGAAGGTCAGGTTGGATATTGGGAAAGGTTCTGCCTGGAAAGGGTGGTCAGGCACTGGAACAGGGTCCCAGGGTGGGCTCCCTGTCCCTGGAGGGGTTTCACAGCCCTCTGGAGGTGGCACTTGGGGACAGGGGCAGTGGTGGCAGTGCTGGGGATGGTTGGACTCATCTGAGAGGAATTTTCCAACTGAAATCATTCTGTGGCTGCAGGAGAGAGGGAAAGTCAGACCTGACTGAGCTGCCTGGCACTGAACAGCAGAAATCCTGGAGAGGGGGATCCCCACAGCCCAGCCCCTTGCCCACAACAGGGATTTTGGTAAAGAACCTCGAGGACTCGGCCATTCCCATGGCGAAGAGGGTTTTTATCCACTTGGTTTTTTTCTCTGTCTGCATAAAGACATTTCTGTGAGTCCATGGAGTGAAGAGAAAGAAGTTTCTGTCTCAGGAATGTACAAATGCAGGGTCTGCAGCAGCTGGAGGTGTTTCCCTGGCAGAGGGACTGAAAGCCAGGGCAGGCTGGGATCCTCCAGAGGGTACCAGGCTCCTGCAGGGACACCCCCTTTCCTCTGAGCATCTCCCTGTGCCAGGGGCTGCACCTCAGCAGTCCTCAAACCCCACAATTTGTCCCTGTGCTGCTCAATTTTAACACTCTCACTCACAAAATACCCCAAATCATCTTTGCTGTCTCTCTTAATTCAGTCTAATCCAGCTCTGCAATTCTATTTCATTATGCAACATCACAAGAGAACATTAGCTGAGAATTTCAGCCCATTTTCAGGCTAGGAAATGTGGTTTTTTTGGTGGGGAAAAGGAGCTGCTGTGGAGGATACATCTCCTGCACAGCTGTTCAATTCCCTGTCACTCAGGGGAAGAGCAGCCTTCAGATCTGAGGTCATTTAATCACTGCCAAAATCCTGTGGGGAGAAACCAAACCCCTGGGGAAGAGCTGCTGGCCCCTGGCAGGGCTTGAAGTGCTGGAAGGGGCTGACAGAGGTGTCAGTGCCAAGAACAAGAGGGAATTTCCCCAGGCAAAATACTTATGGGTCTTAAAATGTTTTCTTTGGCTTGCAGGAAGGACAGTTGGACAAAGGTTTCCCACATGGAAATTCTCTGCAGACAGAGGGAGGATTTCAGCCCCAGCACCAGAGGGGAAAACACAATTTGGAGGTGGGCAGGAGGAGGGAAGTGAACCTGTAAATCCCCAGGTTTAGCTCAGGATGTTCTGACTTTGTGCCCCACTGAGCAGTGTTTTAAGAAGCTTTATTTACCTGTTTTGCTCTTCCCTTGGGTTTATTGAGGTGCCAGCACCCCCATTTCAGGGGAGTTTTTGTCACTGCAGTGGCATCAGCACAGATGTGGCAATCCCAGGAAAAAGAGCTTTCCAACCACGCTGCTGCTGCAGTCAAACCTTTATTTCCTGGGGTTTTTGCTGTTATTTGGACAGGTTTTACCCTGCAGCAGCAGGAAAAGCAAAGTGGTTTTCTGCATTTCAGCCCAGGGCTGATCTTTGGGACCAACAAATGCTGATTGGGAATGCTGGGGGCACTTTCCCATCCCTGGGAATATTTGGTGCCTTTTCCCATTCCTGGGAATGTTGGGTTCACTTTCCCACCCCTGGGAATTGTCAGGTGCATTTCCCCATTCCCTGCTGAGGTCTGTGCAGGCTCCTCCTGATTTGGGCACATTTTCCTGCACCAAACCCAGCTTTGCAGAGAAGTTTGGGTTCCCCATCCACCTCCAATTTCCTTTAGGATTCTTTAAGGCCATCTGGAGAGTTTGGGGCAGTGCAGCAGGAGAGATTCCCAAGGAGGATCACAGCCCAAGGGTTCAGGAACATTCATGGAGGAATCTTTAAATCCCTGGCAGTGCATGAAGTGTTTCCTGCAGGGCTGGGAGCAGAGCTCTGCTGGGCTCTGCTGATCCCTGAATCCTGACCCTGCAGCATTCCTGGGTGCTTCTGCTCCCTTCCAGAATTTCCTGTGCTCTTTCACCCCTTCCCTGCACCTCAGTGACCTCTGCAATCTCTTTATTCTTAATTTCACACCCTTGTGTCCATCAGAGGCTCCTGGAGGCAGAGAATTCCTTTCAACCCTCTTGTTCTCCCATTTACCTGAACCCCATGCCCAGGGGGAAATCCTTTATTATATATTTTTAAACACTCTGGAGGCTCCTCAGAAAACTCAGTTACAGCTTTTTAAAAGTCTTCAAGTGCTCCATTTTACTGCCCTGGAAGGTGTCAGCTCTGGGAAGGGCTGCTCCAAAGCACACTGAGATTCCTGGGGCTTGATGTGAGAACCCATTTGTGCCCTTAAAACTTTGTGGAGCATTTCCAGAGGATTTCAGTTCCTCTGGGAGCTCTGGCCAAGGTGCCTTGGAAGTGGAGTGGGGATTTTCTATCAGTGCAGCATCTTTTTGAGTGCCTTTAATATTCTGGTTTTTGTGTTTGATGTGAGAATTTGGGGTTTGTGCCTCGTCTGAGCTGAGCGAGAGCTGAGCTGATAAATTTTGTCTGTAACATTTGTCTGGGAACTGGAGAAAAGCTCTTCTGAGTCAGTTTTACAGCAGAGCTGAAGGGGATTTGGTCTCTCTTAACAAGACCCCCAGGATGGGAAAAGCAGCAGGAGTTCTCCTCATTTCTCCATGCCCACCCACAGGAACCACAAAAGTGGGCTAAAATACAGCAGAGGGCTTGTGAATCCAGCTGTTATTTCCTGGGATTCAGAGAAACCTGAGAGCTCCTCAGTTCACTGCAATGAGAAACAGGTCAGGCTGGGAGAACCTGGACCTGAGCAATCCCAGCCCAGAACCCCCATGGACCCCACGAGCTCAGGGTGGGCTGAGAAACTCCCCAGTAACAGGGGAGTGACTCCAGGAGAATGGAAATTCGTGGGGATTTGCCACAGGATGGGGCTGGAAGGGCCTTGAACTCATCCCATTCCACCCCTGCCATGGCAGGGACACCTCCCACTGTCCCAGGCTGATCCAAACCCAATGTCCAACCTGGCCTTGGACACTGCCAGGGATCCAGGGGCAGCCACAGCTGCTCTGGGAATTCCATCCCAGCCCCTCTCCACCTTCCCAGGGAACAATTCCTTCCCCATTTCCCATCTAAATCTCCCCACTGTCAGCTCAAAGCCATTCCCTGTGTCCTGTCCCTCCATCCCTTGTCCCCAGTCCCTCTCCAGCTCTCCTGGAGCCCCTTTAGACCCTGCAAGGGGCTCTGAGCTCTCCCTGGAGCTTTCTCCTCTCCAGGCCAAACAATCCCAATTTTACCTCCCTTAAGCTTGGAATTTTTGGAAAAACACAATTAAACCCAAACCATTCCATTGGATTGTACATAATTTGTTAGAGTTGTTTGCCATTTAGGAGTTCATTAACCCATTTGGAATATCTAAATACTAATAATAATTTGAATAATGTCTATATCATTATCCAGAATATATTCTCCTCTCTCACCCTAAGGCCTCTCTTGTTTGAAAGTGGATCCTTTTTAAATTGATTGAGTGACTCTTCCCATCTGCTCCCATCTTGGTTTTCAGCACCATTGGATGCTGGGGGGCTTTTTACTGCTTGGAGGATAAAAAGGCCCCTGCCCCACCCTGACACTGACAAATGGAGCCCTTTTATGTGCTGGGCTTCAACAGAAACCTGTCCAGGAGGAATGTTCCATATTTCCCTGCAAAAAAAAAGGATTTGGAGGAAGCAGAATCCCTGCAGGCAAATTCCCAGCCAAGCACCTGCCACTGGGGGAGGAGGAGGAGGAGGAGGAGGAGGAGGCTGAGCCCCTGGGCAGAAGCAGCAGTCAAACATTTCTATTCCAAGTTTATTTTCCAGGAGATGCCCCACGTTAACTCAGGGATGTTTGAGCCCAGAGTGCCACAAAACCCAACTCCTAAATGTTGAAAATGAAGGAGGGGGGGTATTTTTGCCAGTAATTAAATGCCTGAAATGATTTATCCACTCTGTTATCACATCTGAGGGATCTTTTCTGTCAACCTGGGGAAATAAATCCCCTCCTTGGGCTCTGTGGGTGAGAACAGGAGTGCTCCCAGCCTGAATGAATGCTGAGATTTCCAGGAGAGGAAAATCTCCCAGGTTAAACCCTTCTTCAAGTTGTTCTATGGCTTTCAGATGAAATATTTGCCTCCAAATTCAGCTTGGGCATGGGGCTCTGTACAAAAAGTGTGTTTGTCTCTCCTTTTTCTGGGTTTCAGAACTGCCAGGGAATATTTTCTGTGTGATCATGAGGCTTTTGCAGCCTCGCCAGGGCATGGTTGGGATTTCAGAGCTTCCCAGAGAAAACAAAATTTCCTCTTGAAATTGTTTTGGACACGTGTAATAAATCAATATAAACGATGGAAGCAACCTCTGGGCTTTATTCTTGCAAGTTCATGCCAGGGAACATTTCCTGGAATAAGTGAAGACATCTTCCTTAGAGAAAAGAGGGATGAGGTGAATTATCTACAGAAAAGGTCAATGCTCTGTTCCCTGAGTCTCCTCTAAAAATCTTTTCGAGGAAAACCAAAAAGTGCTGCCCTTTAAAAGCCCTTTTCTTACACCTGACTCTGTTCACCTCCTGCACTCTCTGATTCAGGACCTGGATCCTCTCCTGCATCCCAGAGCTTCCCACCAGCCTCACCTGGGCAATAAATTGCCCAAAAATTGTTTTCAACCTGCATTTCATTAAAAAATAGCTGAATAGTCCCCTCAGAATGAAGCAGAAGCTGCAGCTCCTTTCCTTTGTTTTCAATAATGGAAGTTATTTCCAGATTAGAAGTAGTCACCCTCTGGCTGCAGAGAAATAATTTGAATTCCCCCTTTCCCATCTGTGGGCAGATTTCATTCATTGTCTCATATTAAACCCAGAGGTGTTATTAAAATCCAATATAATTTCAGATCTGCAGGGAGCTCTGTGATAGTTGCAACAGAAGATTCTGAAAATAACATTTCAGACTTCACTGAGGTGGCCATTTAAATGTGGCTTTGAATGACATTTTTGTGTTTTCTCACCTGTGCAAAGTTTTGTTCTCAGGGAAGTGCTGGAGGAATCAAAGCAATTTATTTCCAAATGCAGGAAATGTGAGCACCTGAGCAAACCTCAGCTGGTAAGGGCAGGAGAGAGGCAGCAGAGGGAAGGGGAGGAGGGGATGAGAAACTCCTGAGGTGGGACCAGAGAGCAGAATCTGCTCCTGGGTGGGGCCCTGCTCCCTCTCAGCCTGGGATAACAAATGGACATGGAAAGTTCTGGCTGGTTCTGGACCCTCAGCTTCCCTCCCTCGATTGCCAGACCTGGAAAAGAACAATTTATGTGCTGCCAAACCTCCTTTACAAATGAAACTGCTCCTGCAGAGCTCCCAGGCACCCCCAGCTGCAGCAGCTTCCCTCTTGTGGAATAAAACCTCTTGGGTTTTATTTTCTTTTCTTGGAGACTTCACAGAGGCAGCACATAATTGATGGTATTTACCACAACTCTTCATTTCTGCTCTTTTGCTGCTGTTTGCCCCCCACAGACACTCTGTTAAATCTGATCAATCCACAGGTTTGTGCTTTAAAAGCCTCTTTTTTCCCCCCAGCTGGTGAAACCTCCACTGAAACACTGCTGGGAAAGCTGCAGCCCAGTGAGAGCCTCTGCTCCTGCTGCCCAGGGATGGGAGCAGCACTCCTGGAATGATAGAAATACCAAAATCTCCTCAAATAAATAAATAAATGTAAATTGGGCCTTTAAACAGATTTTGCAAGGCACCATATATGACATGAGATAGGTTCTTTACTATTCTTCATTATTCTCCCTGTCAGGTGAGTTTTAGAACTGGTCAGAAATGTCAAAAATGTGGAAAATTCACTTTTTTTTACTGTGTATCTTCCCAGGGTGATGTTTATGTTGAAGGAAGTTTGATTTTAGTAATATACAGATTCTTTTTTCTGCCCTGCTATTTCTAAGAATTGCTCTTTGCCCAAAAAGCTTCAATCTGAATATTTTAATATTCACTGCAATGTGTCTCATGCTTATTCTGAGGCTTTAGGAGGTAGAAATAGATGGGAAATATTTTCTGGAGTGCCAGAATCACTCTGTATTTTCCTCTGTTTTTATTTTAAAAATCTTCTATAAAGAATGAGAGAACCCCCCTCCCATGGTCACTGACATTTCCTCTGTCTTAAATCCAGGGGAGAAATAATTGTATTTATGAAATATTTTTGAGTGATACAGTTCTGTTCTTATTTGAGATGATGGTTTTGCTCCCACTTGTATTGATCAAGAAATTTAAGTGAACGTTGCCTTGGTTACCTTTGCAAAACTCAGTATTTTTATCCTTATATGTCAGATTTGTGCTGTGTAAAACCCCATTTTCTCTTTGGATCTCTATTTCTGACCATTGTTAACCAAGAACTTTGGTAGCTTGGGTTAAATTTTTAAAAATCTTGTATTTTCACTTTCCTCTGGGCTTTTGGGGGGCAATTTTCCTATTATTATTATTATTATACATAACATAATATTGGGAATTAGCAAAAATCTTTTCCAGGAACCCACCACTCCTTTCCATCCTCCTGTGCTCATTCCCACGGAACTGGAATGTCAATTAGAGCCTTAAAATTAATCTAATTTGGGAAATATTTTTTTCCTTTTTGTGTGTCTTCAGGAGGTGAAATAAAATATTCCTTCCCTGGAGTTAGGAAAGTTCTCCCTGTCCTTCTCGCCGTCCACTTCCCACCAAAATAAACCAGGAATGCCAATCCAAGGAATCCTAGGAAGGAGCCTGCTGCCCTCTCACGGCTCCCGGAGCAAACGGCCGGGAGGAAAATGGGAATAAAGAGTGGGAGGATCCTCCTTTTCCAGCAAAATTCCCTTTTCCAGGCACGGCAGCGGGAGCAGAAGGGGCTGAGCAGGAAGGGAGAACTCCACGTCCCGAGCTCCTGCAGGGAATGCCGCTTGTGGGATTTTGTTTCCTGAGTTTCCCGTTCCTTTTCTTCCCAGAGGTGGTTTTGATGTGGGTTGGGCACCACGGGAACTGTTCCTCCAGCAGAAAACTCACAAATTCCTGGGAATTAATTCCCTGGGATAACGGGTGATTCGGGGTTTGTGTGCTCCATCCCTGGAAGTGCCCAAGGTTGGGTTGGATAATGGGATAACAAAGGTCAGTTATCAGGGAACTGCCTGGGTTTGGAGGCTCCTGCTCGAAATTAAATTGCATTAAATTACATTAAATTACAAAATAAGAAAACTCTGGAATTCCCCATGCCCTGGAAGGGAAGGGGATGGCACCTGGAGTTATCCAGGACAGGGATGAATTCCGTTCATTCCGGAATCTGCTGAATCCAAAGCTCAGCCGAAGAAAGGATTGTGCATCTCCATTAGAGCCACTTCCACGAGAGGGAGGCAAAAAAAAAGGGGGGAAAGAAATAAAAGGATGCAACCCAATCCCGCCCAGATTCGGTTTTAGGAGCTGGCAAGGAATCGGTGCCAAGCAGTGCCCTGGGGATGAACGGAGCCGTGCTCGGAGCGCTTCTCCCCGTGGCGCAGATCCCGCGGGTGGGAGGGGGGAGAGCGGCGCGGGCGGGGGGCGAGGGGCGAGGGGCGAGGGGCTCCCCTAAAGC